>PVKP010001502.1:0-144362 GCA_004027715.1 Plecturocebus donacophilus | reverse complement strand
CAATCTCGGCTCACTGCAACCTCCACCTCCCAGGTTTAAGCAATTCTCCTGCCTCAGCCTCCTGAGTCGCTAGGATTACAGGTGCCCGCCACCAAGCCTAGCTAATTTTCGTGTTTTTAGTAGAGACGAGGTTTCTCCATGTTGGCCAGGCAGGTCTCAAACACCTGACCTCAAGTAATCCACCTGCCTTGGACTCCTAAAGTGCTAGGATTACAGCTGTGAGTCACCGCACCTGGCGGAGACTCCATCATAAAAACAATAACAAAAACAAAAAATAACACAGCCTAGCACTGCATTAACGTTCTCTAAATACTAGTCGTTATTTCTGGAACATAGCAACTCAGGACATTTGATCAACAATTCAGGGGCTTAGTTTCTCATCTGCAAAATATGGGTAAGGTTATCACCCCTTATCTGATGCTTTATCTAAGGAATTATTTTCTGCTGAAGTCACTGGAGTAGTGTACAAAGTCCTGTGAGTGTGCTCCTCCTTTAGAACTTTGCCTAGATTAAAGTTATAGGAATGGGAACTCGGGATCATGTGCTGAGACACATGGACCCATCTACTCATCCTGTAGGAAGGTCAGGAATCCCAGAGCCCTGGGAATGTGGATGGAGAAGGACAAGGGCAAGAGATGAGACTGATTTATCTATTTGCTATGTGGCTATTGTGTAAGAAAGTTAGAATGTTATGGCATCACAGCTGAATGAGTCCCTGAAGACCATTCTAATTTTACTTATTTAAAAACGAAGGCACAGAGAAGGGATATACTACAGTTTGAGATGTGAGTTTAAGTCATAATCTTCTTAAGGATGGTGACTGTTTCTACTTAAATTACTGAAATCATTTTGAATGAGTCAGTCAGCATGGGGAACCTGAAATCTCATCTCTCAGACATTTGTTTTACTACCTTTGCATTTGTCTAAGGTGATCATTGTTCTGACTCCAAAGAATGAAATGAGTGTGACTCATTGCATAGGATTCCACCAGCCTGATTACCAACCTAGTGGCATCTAAAAGTGACAGCACCTGGACCTTATCCACGGGCCATTTCTGCATTGGGCCAAGTCAATTAAAGAGCCAGAGTTTTTTCATGAGCGATGGATGTCACCACAGGTGCTCCCCAAAATCTGCAAGGTGCAGAATGTCAGTTCCATCTTTTAAAGGAAGAGTTTCGGCCTTCAGGAAAAGGGAAGCAAGACTCAATTAGGATATTCTCTTTAGAAGGAACATGCATCATTCTTTCTTTCCTTTCTTTGAGACAGATTCTCACTCAATCACCCAGTCTGGAGTGTAGTGGCGAGATCTCAGCTCACCGAAACCTCTACCTCCTGGGTTCAATTGATTCTTGTGCCTCAGCCTCCCAAGTAGCTTGGTATTACAGATGGACACCACCTGGCTCGGATAATTTTTGTACTTTTAGTAGAGATGGGGTTTCACCATGTTGGTCAGGCTGGTCTTGAACTCCTGGCCTCAAGTGATCTGTCTTCCTTGGCCTCTCAAAGTGCTGGGATTACAGGCATTTTTATTTATTTTATTTTGCTTTTTAGAGATAGGGTCTTACTCTGTTGCCCAGGCTTGAGTGCAGTGCTGCAATCATAGCTTATTGCAGCCTCAAACACCTGGGTTCAAGTGAGCCTCTCACCTCATGCTGGGATTACAGGCCCCTCTTCTTCATGATTTAAAAATTGAGTTAGTCACCCCCATTTTAAGAACAACCAATCATATAAGAATTCCATAGGTGGAAAACACATACTCAGTCCAATGTAAGGTAGTGCGAAGAGTCCTATGCAGGAAATTAAAAGACCATGCAGCCAGAAGAAAAGCCATACCTTGAATTAAAGAGTTCTTAGGCTGGGTGCAGTGCCTGTAATCCCAGCACCTTCGGAGGCTGAGGTGGGTGGATCACCTGAGGTCACGAGTTCAAGACCAGCCTGGCCAACATGGTGAAAACCCATCTCACAAAACTTAGCCAGGCATGGTGGCATGCAACTGTAATTCCAGCTACTCAAGTGATTCTCCTGCCTCAGCCTTCTGAGTAGCTGGGACTACATGCATTCACCTCCGTGCCCGGCTAATTTTTTTTTTTTTTTTTTTTAGACAGCATCTCACTCTGTCTTCCAGACTGGAGTGCAGTGGCGCAATCTTGGCTTACTGCAACCTCCACCTCCTGGCTTCAAGCAAGTCTTCTGCCTCAGCCTCCTGAGTAGCTGGGACTACAGCTACCAGGAGCCACCAGGCCAAGCCCATAAAGGCTATTATAAACAGAGAATTCTCATCTCTTCCATGCAGGAATCCCTTCCTGTTATCTCATTTCAGTCAGGTTGCTATGAAATCAGAAGGTTTTAGAGATAAGAGGTTCTTAAATTTTATCTTACCCAAACCTTTCAGTTCATAAATAAACTGAAGCCCAGAGAGATGAAGTGACTTGCTGAAAGCCACACAGCCATTTTGTTTTCAAAGCAAAGAATTTTTTTTGAGACAGAGTCTTGCTCTGTCACCCAGGCTGGAGTGCAGTGACGCGATCTTGGCTCCCGGCAACCTCCGCCTTCTGGGCTCAAGAAAGTCTCTGGCCTCAGCCTCCCGAGTAGCTGGGACTACAGGTCACTTGAACCCTAGGGGGGTGTGCAAAGGTTGCAGGGAGCTGAGATTGTGCCTCTGCACTCCAGCCTGGGCAACAGAGTGAGACTCTGTCTCAAAAAAATAAATGAATAAACAGGCTTTATACTTTTCAGACAAGTTTCAGGTTTACAGAAAATTGAGAAGACAGTACAGATGGTTCCCTCGTACTCTTCCTCCCACCCCCATAGCTTCCCCTATTACATTTGTTTTAACTGAGGAACCAATATTGCTACCTTATTATTAACTAAAGTTTATAGCTTACAACAGGGTTCAGCCTCGGCATTATTCTATGGGTTTGGACAAATGTATAACGTTATATATCAACAATTACAGTGTCAAAGAATAGGTTCATCAAAAAATCCCCTGTGTTCCACCTACTCAACTCTGTTATTTTTAATTTTTTTTTTTTTTTAACGACACAGGGTCTTGCTGTGTCACCTAGGCTGGAGTGCAGTGGCACAATCACAGCTCACTGCAGCTTTGACTTCCCAGGCTCAAGTGATCCTCCCACCTCAGCCTCCCGAGTAGCTGGGACTGCAGTTGTTTTTGACTTTTTTGTAGAGATAAGATCTCACTATGTTGCCCAGGCTGGTCTCAAACTCCTGGGCTCAAATGATCCTCCCGCCTCAGCTTCTCAAAGTACTGGGATTACAGGGTGAGCCACTGAGCCTGGCCCCACCCACTTATCTCTGAGATAACCCTTTCAATTTTGATAGTCTGTGGTTTTGAATATTTATAGGAAACAAAGAAACATCAAGTGACACAAAACACTAAGACAAGGGTCATTGTTATAACTAGAACCACCTACATGACCATTTAGCAGAGGAGAAAAGTTTCTGGTGGTTTTTTTTAGCGACTGATCTAAACCTGAAGCTGTTCTGAATTTTCCATTTAAATGAGTCCATTGGCTGGGTGTAGTGGCTCACGCCTATAATCCCAGTACTTTGGGAGGTCAAGGCAAGTGGATCGCTTGAGGATAGGCATTCAAAATCAGCCAGGCCAACATGGCGAAACCTTGCCTCTATGAAATACACAAAAATCAGCCAGGCATGTTGGCGCACGCCTTTAGTCCCAGCTACCTGGAAGTCTGAGGCAGAAGAGTCCCTTGAACCCTGTCGGGGGTGGAGGTTGCAGTGAGCCGAGATTGTGCCACTGGGTTCCAGCCTGGATTACAGAGTAAAACTCCATTTCAAAAACAAAAAAACAAAAAAACCATCAATCTTTCTCTCTAGTTATTTGGATCTGAGTTTCTGTCAAATGTGCTGGTAAGGATTGTGTCTAAAATAGATTTAAGTAATCCAAACACAAATAAGTCTATCTATGAAAGAAACAAAGTTAGGAAAGTGAGAGAAAATGCAACAAAGTACAGAGAGCAATAGGAAAAAAAACGTAGATGTACAGGATAGCAACTTTTTTTTTTAAGTGGGCAGCTTCATCAAGGGTATATTGCTTCTTGCTAGATCTGATTACTAGTCATATGTGTAGGAGTTTTTTGTTTGTTTTGTTTTTGTTTTTGTTTTTTGAGACAGAGTCTTGCTCTTGTTGCCCGGGCTAGAGTGCAATGGCTCGATCTCGGCTCACCGCAACCTCCGCCTTCCAGGTTCAAGCAATTCTCCTGCCTCAGTCTCCTGAGTAGCTTGGATTACAGGCGCTCACCACCACATCCAGCTAATTTTTTGTATTTTTAGTAGAGACGGAGTTTCACTATGTTGGTCAGACTAGTCTTGAACTTCTGACCTCAGGTGATCCACCTGCCTAGGCCTCCCAAAGTGCTGGGATCACAGGCGTGAGCCACCACACCTGGCCTTTTTTTTTTTTTTTTTTTTTTTTTTTTAAACAGGGTCTTGCTCTGTCACCCAGGCTGGAGAGCAATAGTGTGATCTTGGCCCTCTGCAGCCTCTACCTCACAGGCTCAAGTGATCCTCCCATCTCAGCCTCCCAAGTAGCTGGGACTACAGGTGAGAGCCACTATACCTACTAATACATACATACTAAAATTAGCACATAATACTAATTATGCTTATTTTTTGTAGAGATAGGGGTCTCACTTTTACCCAGGCTTGTCTTGAACTCCTGGATTCAAGCAATCCTCCCACCCTCCCAAACTACTGGGATTACAGTCATGAGCCACTGCACCCAGCCATCAGTGGTGTAATTTAATGGGAGAAAGCATACATGCATTTTGACATCAAGCATGTGTGCGTTTGCATCTAAATTTTCCCACTTCTGACCTTTGATCTATTGCTTCACCTCCTGAGCCTAAAATGAGAATAACAATACTTCTCAGGGTTATCAGGAGAGTCAAATGCAGCAACATAAAATCTCCCAGCACAGTGCTGTGCTGGTAGAAGGGGCTGTTTAAATGATGCTGTTCTTATTCCTCACATCTGAGATTTTGATGCCTAATACATAAGCTTCCTTTCTGTGTTCCCGTTAAGAGGCGTGCTACCCAGAAAATGACCTACATAATCCCCTCCTACTGAGAGTTACAGTCTACAACGATGGCCACTGGGACTCCCCCCCAGGCCCTTCTCACCCAAAGTAAAGGAGTGCCTGGTGTTCATCCTGCAATTAAAATGTCAAGGTCAGGTTTTCTCGACCTGACACTATTGTTATTTGGGGCCAGTCAGTTCTGTGTTGCTGGGAGCCATCCTGTGCACTGCAGAATGCTGAGCCACATCCCTGGCTTGTAGCTGCTAGATGCTGGTAGCTCCCCATCCCATTCCTAGTTGTAACAAATAAAAATACTTCCAGGCATTGCTAGGTATCCCCAGGATGGAGAGAGGGGGGTGGTGGAGTGGGGCAAAATCACCACCAGTTGAAAACTGCTAGAGTAGACAATAGTTTTTTAGTCTTTTTCTGTTTTCCACTGCCACGTCCTTTAAACCCTTTCTGGGGCGATGGTATACCAAAGAGGTAGGGAGTGGTGGGAGCAGCACCCCGGCAGAGGAATGTGTTATCACGGACAGTGTTCAATATTGCCAGCATAGTGGTGATAAAACATAAACCTGGTGGCTGGGCGTGGTGGCTCACACCTGTAATCCCAACACTTTGGGAGGCCAAGGCAGATTATCTGAGATCAGGAGTTTGAAACTAGCCTGGCCAACATGCTGAAACCTCATCTCTACTCAAAATACAAAAATTAGCCAGATGTGGTTGCGGGCGCCTATAGTCTCAGCTACTCGGAAGGCAGAGGCAGGAGAACTCGTTGAACCAGAGGGGTGGAGGTTGCAGTGAGCTGAGATCGTGCCACTCCACTCCAGCCTGGATGACAGAGGAATGTTAAGGAAACACTGACAAATAGAGCCAGAAAAGACCATGAAGAGAGAGAGAGGGTTCTTATGCTTGTATGTCTGATAATAAAAAAGACTCTACAAAAACCACAACCTTGCACAAAGGCCATGTCAACCTTACACAAAAACTACTCCTGTAAAGACATCTGCCTAGTAACTACCTGTCCAATCTCAGACTGGCATCACCTTGTTATTGATCTTTGTAGCCAAGGATAGCTATTTCAAAACAACCGTGTAATCCTCTTCATTTCTTTCCTTTCAAATCCTTTTTCTTCTTTCACTTCTCTAAATATGCACATAGTTTACTACGCATGTATATTCCCATTCCAATGCTCTGTTCCCAAATATGTTTTTCCTATAGAGAGCCTCTCTCTGTTAGGTTGACAGTATTTGGGTATGAAGCAAAAGGAGTATTTACTCACATACACAGTAGCTTCAGATATGTTCGATCTTATTATCTCCATGTAGGTTCTAGAGATTTAAAAAAATGACATTGGTTATCAAGACTACTGTGACCGTAATTTTTACTACAACATCTAAGCTTCTGTGCATGACCACGGAATCGAGACTTCAGAAGTGTCTATTTTTTAAGAGATTTCTGTGTGTAGAGGCAATTGTTAATGATTTCCTGCAGAATCAAGCTCACTTTTAGGCTTAGGATCAGGTTCTTTGTAAAAATATTGACTGATAGCAAAAAAAATATGTTTTAAATGTAGCTGTTCTGATCCACTTTTAAAACATATTTATAGGGTGAATATTAAAGTTTTTGTGAATTTAATGCAAGGCAGCTTCCAGTTTTCACCTCCCAAATACTTGATTTACACTTTTGGCTCGACCACATTTTTCATTTTTGCCTTTTTTTTTTGAGACGGAGACTTGCTCTGTCACCCATGCTGGAGTGCAGTGGCACCATCTCAGCTCCCTGCAACCTCCGCCTACCAGGCTCAAGTGATTCCCCTCCCTCAGCCTCCTGAGTACCTGGCATTACAGGCACATGCCACCATGCCCAGCTAATTTTTGTATTTTTAGTAGAGATAGTGTTTCGCTATATCAGCCAGGCTGGTCTCAAACTCCTAACCTGAAGTGATCCACCCGCCTCGGCCTCCCAAACTGCTGAGATTACAGGTGTGAACCACCACACTGGTCTTCATTTTTGCCTTTTTAATGTCAAGATTGGTCATTTTATCCTCAAAACAGATTTTTTTTCTTTTGAGTCGGCGTTTCTCTCGTCACCCAGGCTGGAATGCAATGGCAAGATCTTGGCTCATTGCAACCTCTGCCTCCTGGGTTCAAGTGATTCTCCTGCCTCAGCCCTCTGAGTAGCTGGAATTACAGGTGCACACCACCACATCTGGCTAATTTTTTGGTACTTTTAGTAGAGATGGGGTTTCGCCATATTGGCCAGGCTGGTCTTGAACTCCTGACCTCAGATGATCCACCTGCCTTGGCCTCCCAAAGTGCTGGGATTACAAGTATGAGCCACCGTCCCTGGCCAAAATAGACGATTTTTTAAAATTATAAAATGTATTCAACATTTGCAGAAATATACAGCAGCATTTTGAAATTATTTGGGGTCAACGCAATTCAACTCTTTGGATGTAGTTTAACTAAATGTATTGGGTGCTCTTGTTGAATGAAAATAAACGATGGGAAATGCCTACCATTTGACTTTATAAGGATAAGCAAGAGTTACTCATGATGCTTGAACTTGGGGGTAAATTCTATTAATAATCCACACTGCACTGGCACATATCAATGACTACATAAAAGATCACATGCAATGTCAAATCCAAAGCCTTGGAGAAAAAAAAGAGTGTTTAGTTCCCAAGAGCAAGGTGATAGCTTAATAATGTAAAACATCTAGGTATAAAAGTATTAAATTTGTACTGTGAGAACAATACAGTGAGGACTTACAGTAATACCTGGAAGTTCTTTCTGATGTACATATAAACAAAATCATGGAAACTTTTCATTTTACCTGCTTTATGGCCTTATCGATTTAATGAACCAAATGAAAACTGAATATTCTACATCCCATCCTTTATCTCTAGATAAGACAAAATCGGCCAACACCCTTTTCAGCCTTAGCCCACCTGCACACAGGTGAATTAAAAAAAAATAATAGGACGGGTGAGGTGGCTCACGCCCGTAATCCTAGCACTTTGGGAGGCTGAGGTGGGTGGATCACCTGAGGTCAGGAGTTCAAGACCAGCCTGGCCATCATGGTGAAACCCCATCTTAATTCAAATTTAAAATAAATAAATAAAAAATAATAATAATAAAAACAAATTAATACTTTTTTTTCCTGAGACAGAATCTCACTCGGTCACCCAGGCTGAAGTAGAGTGGCATGATCTCAACTCACTGCAACCTCCCCCTCCCAGGTTCAAACAATTCTCCTGTCTCAGACTCCTGAGTAGCTAGGATTACAGACATTCACCCCACGTCCAGCTAATTTTTGAATTTTTAGTAGATTTCACCATGTTGGTCAGGCTGGTCTCAAACTCCAGGACTCAAGTGATCTGCCCACCTCGTCCTCCCAAAGTGCTGGGATTACAGGCATGAGGCACCATGCCTGGCCTCAATTCTTTTTTTTTTTTCTTTTTGAGGCAGAGTTTCCCTCTTGTTGCACAGGCTGGTGTGCAATGGCACTATCCCAGCTCACTGCAACCTCCGCCTCCCTGGTTCAAGAAAGTCTCCTACCTCACCCTCCCGAGTAGCTGAAATTACAGGCGAACACCACCATGCCCTAGCTAATTTTGTATTTTTTAGTAAGGACAGGGTTTCACCATGTTGGTCAGGCTGCTCTTGGAACTCCTGACCTCAAATAATCCACCTGCCTCAGCCTCCCAAAGTGCTGCGATTATGCCCAACCTCAATTCTTATTTTTAAGGCAGAGTTTTAGTGTCCATATTTGTTAAGCCACAGCCAAAGATATCATGTCTTTTTTTTTTTTTTTTTTTTTAGACGGAGTTTTGCTCTTGTTGCCGAGGTTGGAATGCAATGGTATGATCTCTGTTCACTGCAACCTCTGCCTCCTGGGTTCAAGAGATTCTCCTTCCTAAGCCTCTGGAGTAGCTGGGATTACACGCACACACCAACACATCGGCTAATTTTTGTATTTTTAGTAGAGACAAGGTTTCACCATGTTGGTCAGGCTGGTCTCTAACTCCTGACCTCAGGTGATCTGCCTGCCTCGGCCTCCCAAGGTGCTGTATTACAGCTGTGAGCCACTGTGCCCAGCATGGAAATCATGTCTTAACTAATTTTGGATGTTGCCTGACTTCATCTGGTACATGAAACTCCAGCAGATATACTATTGGCATTCATCATCTTGTCAAACCCTTCACTCATTCTTCAGGCCGATCAAATTTAGGGTTTCGTTGTTGTTGTTGTGTTGTTTTTTTGTTTATTTTTGAGGTGGGGTCTCACTCTGTTGCCCAGGTTGAAGTGCAGTGGCACAATCTTGGCTCACTGCAACCTCCGCCTCCTGGGTTCAAGCGATTCTTCTGCCTCAGCCTCCTGAGTAGCTGGGATTATAGGCATGCACCACCGTACCCAGCTAATTTTTGTACTTTTAGTAGAGACAGGATTTCACCACATTGGCCAGGCTGGTCTTGAACCCCTGACCTCAGTTGATCCGCCTGCCTTGGCCTCCCAAAGCGTTAGGATTACAGGCATGAGCCACCACTCCTGGCTTCTCAACCTTTTTTATGTCAATAAAAGAAGGTGTGGGATTAGGAGATTCGAGGAAGACTTGTTTTTTCCTTGTCACTTCTAGATGCCGTTTGAAATGGGTTTAGAAGATGGGGACATACAGATGTTTCTTGGCCTGGGTCTCTTAACATTAGAATTGGGCAAGAGAGAGCAAGACCAGGAGGAGACTGGCTGTTGACTCCAAGGCATTGCCAACCACCTTGGTGGTGGCATTAGCTGGATTTGTGGCCGCTGAAGTATTCTAAAAGGAGTTATTTGAAAATGTTAAAACAGTTGTATGATCTGAATGAATCTTCATGCATAGGAGCAGTGTCAGAAGCAGTAGCCCCAGCCTGAGCCTGCCCACCATTTCTCTGCCGATGTCCCCTCCTTCAGTGCGGTGGCTTGTCTCACTGGATGCCGGATGTGTGGAGAACCACTGACTCCTGACAGATGTCAGATGTCCCCTAATCACTCTTAGAAAACAAAACATCAGCTGGGTGCGGTGGCTCACATCTGTAATCCCAGCACTTTGGGAGGCTGAGGCCGGCGGATCATGAGGTCAGGAGTTCGAGACCAGCCTGGCCAATATGGTGACACCCTGTCTCTACTAAAAATACAAAAATTAGCCAGGCACAGTGGCATAAGCCTGTAGTCCCAGCTACTTGGGAGGCTGAGGCAGGAGAATCGTTTGAACCCAGGAGGTGGAGGTTGCAGTGAGCTGAGATCCCGCCACTGCATTCCAGCCTGGCAACAGAGCAAGACTCTGACTCAAAAAAAAAAAAAAAAATGAAAAAAAAAACATCCTGCTGTCACTTTAAATCACTACACACATTTCAGGTTCAGTAACAAATAGTCTAGTCTTCTGAAATTAAAATGCAGGCTGGGCACAGTGGCTCACACCTGTAATCCCAGCACTTTGGAAGGTCGAGGTGAGTAGATCACCTGAGGTCGGAGTTTGAGACCAGCCTGGCCAACATGGTGAAAACCAGTCGCTACTAAAAATACAAAAGCTGGGCATGGTGGCAGGTGCTTGTAGTCCCAGCTACTCAGGAGGCTGAGGCAAAAGAATCACTTGAACCCAGGAGGTGGAGGTTGCAGTGAGCCCAGATTGTACTACTGCACTCCAGCCTGGGTGACAAGAGTGAAACTTCTCAAAAAAAAAAAAAAAAAAGAAAAGAAAATAAATTAAAATGCAGCCATAAAAAAGGATACAGTCACATCCTTTGCAGCCACATGGATGCAGCTGGAGGCCATTATCCTAAGCAAATTGACGCAGAAACAGAAAACCAAACAACACGTGTTCTCACTTATAAGTGGGAGCTAAACTGGGCACTCACGGACATAAAGACGGGAACAATAGATACTGGGGACTATGAGAGGGGGAGGGAGGAAGGCAAGAGCTGAAACACTATTGAGTGCTATGCTCACCACTTGGGTGATGGAATCACTTGTAACCCAAGTCTCAGCATCATGCAATGTACCCATGTAACAAACCTGCACATGTACCCCCTTTAATCTAAAATAAAAGTTGAAATTATTTTTAAAAAGACATTTTAAAAAACAAAAAATTGTATTTCAGGTAAAATATTTCCCTCAGCCCCCAGTTGGAGCCAGCTGCACACTGGACGTTTGGGAAGGGACAAAGGGCAAGGCCACCTGCTTCTGTTTCCTGGTGTATTCATTTGCTAGGGCTGCTGTCACAAAGCCCCACAATCTGGGTGGCTTCAACCACAAAAACGTATTGTCTCACCATTCTAGAGGCTTGAAGTCCAAGATCAAGGGGGCAGCAGGCTTGTGTTCTTCTGAGGGCTGTGAGGAAGCATCTGTTCATGCCGTTTCCTTAGCTTATGGAGTGTGCTGGCAATTTTTGGTGTTCCTTGGTTTGTACATGCATTACCCCAAATTCTGTTTTCATCTTCACCTGATATCTTCCCTGTGTGCATGTCTCTGTGTCCAAATTTCTCCTTTTTGACATCATATTGGGTTAGGGTGCACCCTAATGACTTCTTTTCAATTGCTTAGACTCTATAAAGACCTTATTTCAAATAAGGTTACAATCTGATGTACTATACATTAGGATTTCAACATATTTTGGGGGGATACAATTCAACCTATTATACCTAACTAACTAGCTACTTCTAGCCTTCCATGTGGAGGGTGAACATGTAATGTATCATCCACAATGGGACTCTCTTGAGACTGAAAGGGAGTGCTATTAATAATTACCTCAGGTGGCTCAGACCTGCAATCCCAGCACTTTGGAAGACTGAGGCAGGTGGATCACTTGAGGCCAGGGGTTCAAGACCACTCTGGCCAACATGGCGAAACCCCATCTCTACAAAAATACAAAAAAAAATTGGCCAGGCATGGTGGTGCACGCTTGTAGTCCCAGCTACTTGGGAGGCTGAGGCAGGAGAATCCCTTGAACCCAGGAAGCAGAGGTTACAGTGAGCCAAGATCACGCCACTGCACTCCAGCGTAGGTGACAGAGCGAGACTCTGTCTCAAAAAAAAAAAGTGTCTTGGGCAAACCGGAGTCTATGGCACCCTGCCCATAAGGATCAGATCTAGTGGAGGCAGAGAGTGGGGTGTAGGCTAGGGAGTATTTAGGGGGGGCTAGGAAAGTGTTGAGTTGGCCCACATTGCCATGGTAGATGCTGGCGCTTGCTGGACGTGGCTGATGTTTCAGGCTGGCTTTTCTTTCATGGGGCATTGGAAAGATCTCGCCTGTAATTCACTGAATTCAGGCAAATGTCTCTATTCCAGCTGGTGGCTTAAGAATTTCCTTTAGAACCCAGAGTATCTATTTTACCCTCTTTCTGTTGGCTTCTTCTCACCCCTCTAGAAGGTCTCAATGGACAAGACCTAACAGCTCCACCTCAGTTCTCTTTGGCAGGCCATCCACATCTGGTCCCCTGGCAACACCTGCCCCCACAAACCATGGGGACAGGATGACCCCTATATGGCAATATCTCTTTGTTCCTTAGTGGAAAAAGTTAACCAGCCCTGGTACCACATATTTATTTTGCCTTTTTATTTTTTTAGAGAAAGTTTAACTCTGTCAGTGGCAGGATTTAGCTCACTGCACAACTACAGGGTTTAAGCTCTTGGGCTTAAGCAATCCTCCTGCGTCAGCCTCCAGAGTAGCTAGGACTACAGGCACTGCCACCACGCCTGGCTAATTTTATTTCTTTAAATTTTTTTGCTGGGTGTGGTGGCTCACGTCTGTAATCCCAGCCCTTTGGGAGGCTGAGGTGGGTGGATCACCTGAGGTCAGGAGTTCGAGACCAGCCTGACCAATATGATAAAACCTGGTATCTACTAAAAATACAAAAATTAGCCAGGCGTGATGGCATGTACCTGTAATCCCAGCTGCTGGGGAGGCTGAGGCAGGAGAATCGCTTGAACCTGGGAGGTAGAGGTTCCAGTGAGCTGAGATTGCACCATTGCACTCCAGCCTAGGCAGCAAGAGTGAAACTCTGTCTCAAAAAAAAAAAAAAAAAAAATTAGTTTTATTTATTTATTTACTGTGTTGCTTCACAGTGTTGCTCAGGCTGGTCTCCAACTCCTGGCCTCAAGCAATTCTCCAGCCTCAGTCACTCAAAGTGCTGGGATTGCAGCCACTGTGTTCGGCCTGCAACTTTTAGATTATTCAGGCAGGAGTCCACTGTGTCCCCAGCACCTGTGAGTGATTCCTTTATAGCCCCTTTTTCTAGACTTAAGATGACAGGTGGGCACCCCCCCACACAGTCCCTTGCCACCCTTCTCACTGTCGAGGGGAAGGTGGGGAGAGGATCAACTCCTCATCAACTCCTTCCAAATACCGTCTTTTCCTGTAATGTTCCTCTCTCGGCCCCTTTCATATCCTCACTGGGGGTGAAGGGCTCGGCATGCCAAAGCCAACCCTTTTGCAAGCCTTGAATGAGGATCTGACACATCACACTGACATGTGACATCTGTCTCTGTGCTTCAGCCAAAAGCAGAACAAAATGGTTCCATTCCAACCCTCCCTTACTGTATCATTATTGACTAGAACGAGGCCCTCTCAAGGCAGGGTTTGTCTCACTCAACGTGGCATCCCCGGTGTCCCCGGACTGACCCCTGACGGGGGTCTGCAAATATCTTCCAGTGAATGGAGGAATGGCTGGTTTCCAGTCTTCTCAACATTTGGACTCCTCTCCTTTGACAGCGCTTCAGTTTGGTTTTATGACACCCCTAAAGCAAGCTTTGATAATGGAATAAAGAGACAGGCCTAGAAACGCGAGCTGTAACCCCCGCCCAGCTTCGGACCGGACGCCTGTGACCTCCCCCCGCCGCTGCCCGGGGAAGCGGGTCAGGCTGAGCGGGTCCGCGCCTGCGCGCCGCCTTTTGGCTCCAGCTGGTGGCCGCGGGGGGCACTGCAGGGGCTTCTGCTGGCAGGAGGATGCGGGAGCGGCGCTCTGGCGCGCGGCGGGGTTGTCTGGGGATGCTCGCGGAGGTTTTCATCCGCTGCCAAGTCAAGTTCAAAGCCAGGCTGGAAGCTTTCAGGATAGACACGTCCGTCCAAAATACCCCTGGCGTTGACAAGGCCTAGGCAGGAGGTCTGCTCTGCCGATGTGCTAGGGGAAGATGGATTCAGAGCGTCCAAATAAAAAGCTGTTGATAACATCGTGTTCTTCCCGCTGCTCTGTGGCCAAAAATAAGTTACAGAATACAAGCACCGGAATAGATGTTTCAGACTTTTTAGGAGTTCATTATTATTTTAATGGCTGCTTGTAGGAGAAAATAAAGGCATTTGGGGAAATAAATTTTGATACAAGAGGATGTTTTGTTTCGTTTTGTTCTGTTGAGATGGACTTTCCGTCTCGCTCTGTCGCCCAGGCTGGCGTGCACTGGTGCTATCTCAGCTCACTGCAACCTCCGCCTACCGGGTTCAAGCGATTCTCCTGCCTCAGCCTCCCAAGTATGGATTACAGTCATGTGCCACCACACTCGGCTCATTTTGTATTTTTAGTAGAGGTGGGGTTTCACTATGTTGGTCAGGCTAGTCTCGAACTCCTGACCTCAGGTGATCCACCCACCTTGGCTTCCCATGAGAGGGTTTTTATTTTGACTTTTTAAATTTTTAGTAGAAACAGGGTCTTGCTATGTTGTCCAGGCTAGTAGCAAACTCCTGAGCTCAAGCAATCCTCCTGTCTCAGCCTCCCAAAGTACTGGAATTACAGGCGTGAGCCACTATGCCCAGCCTCAAAAGGTATTTTTATTTTTATTTTTAAATAGAGCCAAGATCTTGCTATATTCCCCAGGCTGGTCTTGAACTCCTGGGCTCAGGGGATCCTCTCACCTCAGCCTCCCACCATGCTGGGATTACAGGTGTGAGTCACCACCCCGGCCTCAAGAGATATTTTTAAATAAAACACCTTTTATAACATGTAATAGAAGTAGTGTCTGATGGTTGGAAATGCACGGGAGAGCCCCGATGTGTATAATGTAGACGATACAAATTGTCACCCCCTCCCTTACCCTCCGGCATCACTCCCTAGAGGTAATCACTGTTGACAGTTCAATGAATTTCTCTTCATCATCATAATAATAACAGCAAAAAATGGATCAAGTACTCATTTCTGTGTCAAGCACTGTGCTTTTATCCTTTCTTTGTGGTGGATACTTTTAATACTCCTGTGCTACAGATGTAAAACCCAAGGCAGGGGGGAGGGAGAGTGAAAAAAAAAAAAAAAAAACAAGGCTTAGAGAAAGTGAGTAACTTACTGAGGTGATACTGCCTTTCAGACATTTTTCTCATACATTTACAAAAATATATTATGTGAGTACATCTATATGTGCTATGTATACACTTCCAATTAATGAGATTTTCTAAAATGAAGTTAACTATAATGTACTGCTGTGAAACTTGCCGTTTTGCACTGAATATAATGTAGGCCCCTTTATGTAACAATTTCTGATTGTGTTTCATTCCACTGAGCAAGATGATCTCTATAAACTTCAGTCTCCCTGCAGTTTTCCTGTTGCTATCAACATGGAAGTTTATGTATGTAAAGTAACTGGCTGGCACATAGTAGGTGCTCAATAAATTACAGCTATTAATATTACAACTAGCATTTGC
This sequence comes from Plecturocebus donacophilus, assembly GCA_004027715.1. NCBI lineage: Eukaryota > Metazoa > Chordata > Mammalia > Primates > Pitheciidae > Plecturocebus > Plecturocebus donacophilus. The sequence goes on along the minus strand of PVKP010001502.1, from coordinate 128,645 downwards.
TAGTTCAAGTGCAGGTGAATCACCACTGAAAGAGATGCTTTTTGTTTGTTTTGAATTTACATGGTTGTCCTAATGCAACTGAAGTCCACTGGATTCAAACTGCCTGACAGTTCTCTGTATGTTTTACTTTGAGGGTTTGGTTAGGGTGGGCTCAAAGAGAAAAGAGAAAAAATAGACAGCTGGAAAAGAATGTTTAAGGAGCAGTCTAATGAGGCTCAGAAAAACAAACAGAAAATGCAAAAACAAGTTAAATCCCAGGAAGAAATCTGACAACAGGAAATCAAGTCTGAAGGCCTTTGCCCCATCTATATACCTTGAGATCATTCCTTGGCTCTAGATGAGGTGTGCTCAGAGCCTATCATCTTAGTGAGTCTTTTTTTTTTTTCTTTTTCTTTTTTTCTTTTTTTTTTTTTTAAGATGGGGTTTCACCATGATGGCCAGGCTGGTCTTGAACTCCTGACCTCAGGTGATCCACCCACCTCAGCCTCCCAAAGTGCTAGGATTACAGGCGTGAGCCACCACGCCCGGCCCATCTTAGTGAGTCTTTAATGAGACACAGAGCTCAGTTGCCAACCTGGAATAATATGGATACACTAATTTTTTGTTAAATGTCTAGAGTACTACTGCCTAAATTGCAGTTTGTTCCAATAACAGAGGTTGTAAATTGAAACCACTGATTTTTAAGTTCCAACAGAGGTTTCCATCGTTACAAGAGGCAGGGATTCTGGATGCTTCTAAGTAGAAAATAAATTTGGATTTTTTTTTTTTTTTTTTTTTTTTTGAGACAAGGTCTTCCTCTGCTGCCCATGCTGGAGTGCAGTGGTGCTATCTCGCCTCCTGAGCTCAAGTGATCCTCCCGCCTCAGCCTCGCAAGTGGCTGGGACTATAGGCATGTGCCACCATGCCCAGTCGATTTGTTGTTGTTGTTTTTTGTTTGTTTGTAGAGAAGGGGTTTTGCCATGTTCCCCAGGCTGGTCTCAAACTCCTGAGCTCAAATAATTCACCCACCTCAGCCTCCCAAAGTGTTGGGATTATAGATCTGAGCTACCACACTTGGCCAAATTTGATATCTCCTGCTAATTTCTTCTTGCCTCTGCTAAAATTAAACAGCAAACTTGGAAGCCTATGAAACTGTAGTTTGGTTAACTAACATTTATGAAACACCTATGCGCCAAGTAGCATTCTAGACGCTTGTGGTATCAGAGAACAAAACAGAAAAAAATAAAAATAAAAAATACTTAGAGTTTCTACCCTAGTGGTCTAGACTTCAAATGGCCAGGAAAACAACAGTTCCTGATGACCTGTTTTCAACGACACAACCTTTGTGTGGCATACATAGTAATTTAATAAAAATAATAATTCCTTAAGCTTATTTAACCAGTATGAATTGCCTCATAATCCCTGGGTGATGATTTTATGTCTTTATTTTTGTCTTTATTTTATGTCTTTATTTTTGAAATTGAATTAGAACAAGCTCACAGTACCACATATTAGGATTAGAGGCAAGTCTGTTATTTGTCTCTCAGGACGTTCTCCATACCTAGATATGTCAGGAATCTCGAGAGGACCTCAGAATCCAGGAAGGATGTCTGCTAGGCTTCCCCCAGGAAGGGTCCTGCTCCCCCAGTCCAGGGTTTACCAGGGCTCTAATGTTCCAAACTACTACTCAGTGTCATTGCCAGCAATTAGTCACCCACTACAGGTGTGATCCAAAATATTTAACCATCAGTATAGCACGGATGCCAACCAATCAGAAGGTAAGCCAGGCAAGTGCTGTTGTGGGGTCCTGGAACCTCCACTGTGCCTGGCATTAACCTTTCATCAGTGGATCATGGGATATGGGGAGGAGGGAGACATGTGAAAAGCCAGGGTAGAGGGGTCACTTAAGAAAGGAAGGATTGAGGCAATGGTTATTGACCAAGCATTACAAAAGTATTTCAAAAGTTTTTAACCACTACAAAAGTATTCAACTGTGTTGACTACCCACATAGCCACACCTCTGTGTGTGCGTAAATACTAGCCCTGCAATGTGCTTGCCTGTGAAGCAGGACTGCTGGCTGTGCGGGTGGGTGCTGGCTTGCCAAATTCCCTGCTCTAGACAGCAGGCCCTTCAAAGAAAGGGGGATCGTATCTGTTCCTTTCCTTTCACGGCAATCTTGACCCAAAGAGCTCTTCGATGTACTCCACAATCTTTTTTTAAAGACAGGGTCTCACTCTGTCACCCAGGCTGGAGTGCAGGGGCATAATCATACCTCCCTGCAGCCTCAAATTTCTGGGCTTAAGCAATCCTCCCCTATCTCAGCCTCTTGAGTAGCTAGGACTACAGACAGGTGCTACTACACCTGGCTAAATTTTTACTTTTTATTATTATTATTATTATTTTTGAGACGGAGCTTGATCTGTCACCAGGCTGGACTGCGGTGGTGTGATCTCAGCTCACTGCAAACTCCACCTCCCGGGTTCATCCGATTCTCTTGCCTCAGCCCCCCGAGTAGCTAGGATTACAGGCATGTGCCACCACGACCAGCTAATTGTTGTCTTTTTAGTAGAGACGGGGTTTCACCACATTGGCCAGGATGGTCTTGATCTCCTGACCTCATGATCCGCCCACCTTGACCTCCCAAAGTGCTGGGATTACAGGCATGCACCCATGCCTAATTTTTAATTTTTTTAGAGACAAAATTTTCCTATGTTGTCCAGGCTGGTCTTGAACTCCTGGCCCAAGTGATTCTCCTGCCTCAGTTTCCCAAAGTGCTGGGATTATAGGCATGAGCCACTGCACCCAGTTCACTCTATAATCTTTGAGCCCAGTCTTTACAGACATCTCTTCAGACATCTCCCATCAGGCCAGTCTGTCCTTAAAGGGACTGCTCCTGTGTGGGCTTAGCAGGAATCTGTCCCCTGGTGGAAATGACAGCACTTGCCAGCATGTCCTTTGAGCTCTTGGATATAAAAGTCTGATCCCACCCCCACTTTTTAGGTAATAGCATAGACTCCACCCCTTCCAATAATGGCTGTTCTAAAGTCCTTCATGTACAGGGTATGCCTATGTCCTATCCACACACAGTACACCCTTTGAAGAAAGTTAGCTGTATTACAGTGGCTCTCAATCTTCAACGTGCACACAGGTCACCTGAAGGAACTATTAGAATGAAAAGTTTCAAGGATTCACCCCTAGAGATTCTAGTTAGTTAGATATCCAGTGGGACACAGGTTTTTTTTTTTTTAAGATGGGGTTTCACCATGTTGGTCAGGCTGGTCTTGAACTCCCGACCTCAGGTGATCTGCTCGCCTTGGCCTCCAAAGTGCTTGGATTACAGGCGTGAGCCACCATGCCCGGCCGGGACACAGGTTTTAAACAAGATCTCCCTGCAACAGGTGGATCTAATGCAGACGGTCAGAGGGAAACAAACAGCAGGTGATTAGCAGGGACTTCAGCTCCATTTGTAAGTCACTTAGTGTTTGCGAAGTGATAACAGATATGTTGCTCTCTCCAAAGCCCTAAGGCAATTATAAACAGTAACTTTGGTTGTTATATTTCACTCAATGAATCTGTTTTCCTTACGTCATCCACAGCAAACATGGCCAGAGATTCCTTTTAAGATTGGAAATACCTCAAGGTTATCTCAAGGACATAAGGGAATTAGAGGTGGCATGGTACATTTCCCCAGCCATGCAGTCCCATTGCCTCCCAGTGATTCTTTGATCTCTAGGAGTGATGGCTTCAGAGTGAAAATAGCAGTTGGAAATGTTAACCTTTTAGTCCCTCTGTATGGCTACAATTGTGAACACAATGGGGCAGCTATTATCTTTATTTTTTGTTTTTCTAGAGGGTCCCTCACCCCGTGCCCTCCAGGCATCCCCTTGTTATTTTCTACGCCTGCTCTTTTCCTCTGCTTTAGCTGTGTGAATTTTGTCAAGATTCAAACGACTGCAGCTCCCATGTGACAGTCCGTGAGATCACAGGTAAGGAGTCCCTATCCTAAGGGTTAGAAGCCACTGAAGTGAATCTGGGGGCTGACTGTCTTCCTTACATGACACCCTGACCTTTCTAGCTGGGGATGCAAGGCAGGATCAGAATGAGGCCACCTTGCATGATTTTTTTTTTTTTTTTTTTTTTGAGGCAGAGTCGGCCTGGTTACCCAGGCTAGAGTGCAATGGCACGATCTTGGCTCACCGCAACCTCTGCCTCCTGGGTTCAAGCAATTCTCATGCCTCAGCCTCCTAAGTAGCTGGGACTACAGGCATGCACCACCATGTCTGGCTAATTATTTTATTATTTTATTTTTGGAGAGATGGGGTTTCCCTATGTTAGCCAGGCTGGTCTTGACTTCCTGGCCTCGAGTGATCCTCCCACCCCAGCCTCCCAAAGCACAGGGATTATAGACGTGAGCCACTGTGCCCAGGTGCATCACTCTCGTTCTAAGGAATTTGTTTAAAAATGCAAAGCTCACAGAAAATGAACAATAAAGACATTAGTGTTAGCAAGGAACTTTCATCTCTGTTGCCCCCTTCCCCCTCATTTTTTTAGAGTCACTGTAATACAGGTAACTTTCTTTTTTTTTCTGAGAGGGGGTTTCCCCATGTTGGTCAGGCTGGTCTTGAACTCCTGACCTCAGGTGATCCGCCCACCTTGGCCTCCAAAGTGCTTGGATTACAGGCGTGAGCCACCATGCCCGGCCAATACAGGTAACTTTCTTCAAAGAATGTACTGTGTGTGTGTAGGACGTAGGCATACCCTGTGCATGAAAGACTTTAGAATAGCCATTCTTAGAAAGGGTGGAGTCTATGCCATTACCTAGAAACTGGGGGTGGGATCAGACTTTTATATCCAAGTGCTTAAATATATATGACATAGATCTTCTGTTCCCACGTGGAAACTTCCTCTAAAGCAAGGTTCTCAACCCTATGCGGGCACTGAGGTACATTTGGAAATATATGGAGGTAATTTTGGTTGTTAAGTGACAGCCTGCCATTCAGGAATGCTGAAGAGTTTACAATGCATACAACAGTCCAACCAACACCTGTCCTGCCCACCATACTAACAGCAGCCATTAGTCATTCCTGCCTCCAATCCGCTTTCCTCCCAACCCCAGGAAAGGAGTAACTTCTCTAACTGGTGTCTATGGGAGAAGGAATGAGGAGCACAGCTCAGCCCCTAGTGGGATGTGTTCTTTGGAATCTGGCAATCCGAAGAGAGGATGAACTAACGCCTGCCCTTTGCTGGGTGGTCAGCTGCCCAGGTAGGCTCTGCCCTGTTGGGAAGACCTGAAATCCATCTAATTACCAGCCCCTGGTGGGAAAATCTATTAATGGCAGTGGAGTGTTACTAAGCCCTTTGGATCCCAGTTCTGAAGTCATGTTTCCAGTCCTTTTTATCAGGAGCAGAGATGAGATTTTCATCTCCATTTGTTTGTCTCTCATATCTTATTTATCAATTGTTTTGAAATGGGAAAGGAATCAAGGAATGCTATTTAATTGGCTCCAACATGCTAAAAAAACGTTTGAGAGTAAAGAGAAAATATCACTGTATGTAAATGTTAGTAGGCTCTATATTTTCCAGTGACTTTAAATTTTTTAAATATGTCATAACCACTTAGATTTATGTTATTCATATGGATTTCAGGACATCAAAATGGTATTTTTATTTTTTAAATTATGGCTAGTTTAACTACAAAACAGACTTGAAGCTGCTTTGAAAGAATGCATACGATTTCATCAGATGAGCTTTTTTACTTAAAAATATAATGGGGTAGGGAAAATAAGGATCCAATAATAAGATAAAGCCAATAAAGTGTCAGTACACTGAAGGGCACGCTCTTCAATCTTCTACATTTATTAAAAATAGGCAGCAAGCTAAACAGTAAACTTCCTGGTGGACAAAGCACAATGGAAAACACAATTATTTTCAGGAGTAACTTTGCCCATTCAATATAAGATTAGGCCCGGGTATGGTGGCTCATGCCTGTAATCTCAGCACTTTGGGAGGCTGAGGTGGGTGGATCACCTGAGGTCAGGAGTTCAAGACCAGCCTGGCCAACACGGTGAAATCCCGTCTCTGCTAAAAATACAAAAATGAGCTAGGTGTGGTGGCAGGTGCCTGTAATCCCAGCTACTTGGGAGGTCGAGGCAGGAGAATTGCTTCAACCTGGGAGGCGGAGGTTGCAGTGAGCTGAGATTGTGCCACTGCACTCCAGCCTGGGGGATAGAACAAGACTCTGTCACCAAAAAAAAAGATTAAAATATATTTTAACTAATTACATATCAGCATACTATCCTTAGGAGAAAGGCAAGGGGTATTGGCCAATGTAAGGTATATAACTCCAAAAAAGTCCCTAAAGAAAATTTTACAGTGAATTAGCTTCAGCTGTTTCTCTGTTTCTTACGGGTTCCTTCAATGCAAGCCATGAGCATCATTCCAAAGCATAACTTAATAAAAGGGCTCCTTAAGAGACCAAAACAATCCAAGAAAATTGCCCTCTGATGGTCTGGCTTGAGGCCCAGACTTAGAAGATCTAGACTGTTTTGCCCTTTTCAACCATTTTTGAATAGCAGCTATTATTTGCTGTATAAGATAAATGTTTAGATTCTATTCTGCCAATACCCCATCATCTATGCTAATAAGATCATGCAAAGACATAAATCATTCCAAATATTGGGCTTTAAAACATCATTAACAAACACTGGAAAATCTTAAAGTTTTTGACTTTGGATTGCACTGCTTAGATTTTTTTTCAACAGTAGCAATTTACTTCCTCTATTATATTTTTCTTGGTCATCTAAATCCCCAGTGAGTATGGAAGAAATTTCCACTGGAATAAGGCAATAAGTCATTATAACTTTTATTATATTAAGTTAAAAAAAGAAAAAAATGGAAAATAATAAATAAACGAAGCTTTCCCCTGGCTCTGTATCCAAATTACCATATAGCATGTGTAGTCTAGGAGGTACTCAGAGAGAGTTCCACAATGCTGAAGGAATTGCAAATGCACCCTTTTTGTTGTTTTTGTTGCTGCTGTTGTTCATCTGCTGTGTCGGACACTTCTTGAGCACCTCTTCAAAATTTTCTTGGCCCCACTAAGTGTAAGGAGTCAGCTCCAGCCACTGCTGTGGGACTAGCATCCTGCTGGCATTAACATGGCTCACACTGTACATCTCACTCTTCCTGCTCTGGGACTTGGGAATCCCCTCTGAGTAAACCAGAAGGGCAGGAGTGTTTAGGCCTGTGATGCCATTCTTGACCAATGGGATGCAGGAGCTGATGGATAAATACTTTTTTGTCCTACAGACACATATTTCTGAAATAAACTCTGTAAGGCTCCCCAAAATATCCCAGCAAGATGGAGCACTAATCCCCCTTAGCTGGGGTCATGGAGGGGCAACTTTGCAACAGATTCTTGTAGTGGTCTTCCCTTTCTGTTTCACTCCCCCAACCTGCATTTTTATTCCTTGTGACCGTATTCCCAAATGAACTACCTGCAAAAGAGACTTTACATCGGGCTGCACTTTGGGGGCAACCCAGCTAAGATATCTGATTTGGTCATACTTTACTGTGTTCCCATGTATGTGGATTTACAGATTATATCCTTCAATTTCAATAAAACTAACTTGCATATAAAGAAAAATGAACCTCTAAAGATTCCTGCAGCAAATCTGCTGATTGAAGATAAACCAGGAATGTAAGCACAAGATGACAAGAAAATCACAAAGCTGATTCTTCTCTCATTCAAAGGATGAATTCCACATAAGCTACAGAGAAGAAGAAATAACTTTTGTAGCCTTAACAATAAATTAAAATAGTTTGTTTTTAATTGTACTTTAAGTTCTGGGGTACATGTGCAGATCATGGAGGATTGTTACATAGGTATACACATGCCATGGTGGTTTGCTGTCTCCAACGTCCTGTCACCTACATCAGACATTTCTCCCGATGTTATCCCTCCCCAACCTCCCCACCCCCAGCTATTCCTCCCCTAGCCCTCCTCCCCCCAACAGACCTCAGTGTGTGACATTCCCCTCCCTGTGCCCATGTGTTCTCATTGTTCAACACCTGCCTATGAATGAGACCATGTGGTGTTTGGTTTTCTGTTCTTGTGTCAGTTTGCTGAGGATGATGGTTTCCAGATTCATCCATGTCCCTACAAAGGATATGAACTCATCCTTTTTTATGGCTGCATAGTATTTCATGGCGTATATGTGCCACATTTTCTTTGTCCAGTCTATTATTGATGGGTATTTAGGTTGGTTCCTGGTCTTTGCCATTGTAAACAGTGCCGCAACGAACATACGTGTGCATGTGCCTTTACACTAGAACGATTTATAATCCTTGGGTATATACCCAGTAATAGGATTGTTGGGTCAAATGGAATTTCTATTTCTAGATCCTTGAGGAATCACCACACTGTCTTCCACAATGGTTGAACTAATTTACACTCCCACCAACAGTGTAAAAGTGTTCCCATTTCTCTACATCCTCTCCAGCATCTGTTGTCTCCAGATATTTTAATGATTGCCAGTCTAACTGCCATGAGATGGTATCTCAATGTGGTTTTGGTTTGCATAAGTTTTAAATATTTTTATCTTTATTTTATTCTTTTAAGATTTCATTAAAAAAAATAGATTCCAGGTCAGGCCTGTTGGCTCAAGCCTGTAATCTCAGAGCTTTGGGAGGCTGAGGTGGGAGGATCACTTGAGCCCAGGAGTTTGAGACCAGCCTGGGCAATGTGGCAAAGTCCTGTCTCTGTGAAAAATACAAAAATTAGCCAGGCATGACAGCTCATGCCTATAGCCCCAGCTATTCGGGACGCTGAGGTGGGGGAATTGCCTGAGCCCAGGAGTTCAAGGCTGCAGTGAGCTGTGATCATGCCACTGCACTCCAGCCTGGGCAACAGGGACCCTGTCTCAAAAAACAAACAGCAAAGAAAATAAAGTCCATATGTTTTTAAAGTTCATAATGAGTGGAGTAGTCCATATATAATTTCTCTTTTTTTTTCTTGGCCAACTTTCCCGTTTGTTCTCTAGCATATATAATTTCTAAATAAATGAATATGCATATATGAGGAGCACGCACTCAACATTTTTTACTAAGGGTTCGGAGACCACTGGTCTAAATAAATTCAAGGCTGATCCAAATGCAGTGGTGTTTACAACTAATGGATCACAACCAGTTACAGATTTCTTTGTTCCTTCTCCATTCCCACTGCTCCACTTGATCAGCCCTAAAAAATATATAGTCCAGGCATGAAAAGAAAAGAAAAAAGAAAAAAAGAAAAAGGAAAGAAAATTCACAGACAAGTTACACTCAGAGAAAATATTTGCAAAACATACCAGTGACTAAGGACTTACATCTAGGACATATAAACAATTCAATAATAAAAAGATAACTAATCCAATTTTAAAAGGCAGAAGTAACATTTCATAAAATATATAAAGATAGACAACAGGCTGGGCGTTGTGGCTCATGCCTGTAATCCCAGCACTATGGGAGGCCAAGGCGGATGGGTCATTTGCGGTTAGGAGTTTGAGAACAGCCTGGCCAACATAGTGAAACCCCATCTCTACTAAAAACAGCAAAAAAAAAAAAAAAAAATCAGCCAGTCATAAGTGGTAGGTACCTGCAGTCGCAGCTACCCAGGAGGCTGAGGCAGGAGAATCGCTTGAACCCAGGAGGTGGAGGTTGCAGTAAGCCGAGATCTTGCCATTGTACTTCAGCCTGGGTGACAGAGGGAGATGCCATCTCCAAAAAAAAAAAGGACAATAAGCACATAAAAACATTAAGTGATTTATTCATTCTACAAACATTCACTGAGTATTATACCCCAGGAGCTGGGAGCAGGAGTCTCTCTGAGAGTTCGGATCTGTGTCCTTCCCTTCTCTTTGGGAGGTGGTGAGATGATAGAAAGCCCCTCATCTCTCAGCCTGCCTGAGTGGGGACTGGTATGTCTTCTAAAGGGTGAAGTGACTTTGGCCCTAGGTTGCCCGCCAGCACAACCAAGGAGACAGCTGAACAGCTGGAGGATGAACAGAGAAGAGAGGATGAACTGACCTGGAAATGCCTGCCTTTGGAAGACATGCTGACTTTCCTGGAATGCATGAAGAATAACCTTCCAACCAATAACAGTTACGAGTTCAAAACCACCTAATCACACATGAACTGGTGCAAAGTAGCATTTAAAGATTTCTGTAGACATGACAAGTTCAATGGGTAGAGAATTCCTTTTCTTCTTCTTCTTTTTTTTTTAGGCTTTGTTTTGTTTTCTTTCTTGTTTTTGAGATGGAGTTTTGCTCTTGTTCCCCAGGCTGGAGTGCAATGGTGTAATCTCAGCTCACCTCAACCTCCACCCCGGGTTCAAGCGATTCTCTTGCCTCAGCCTCTTGAGTAGCTGGGATTAGAGGCATGTGCCACCACACTAGGCTAATTTTGTGTTTTTAGTAGAGTTGGGGTTTCTTTATGTTTGGTCAGGCTGGTCTCGAACTCCTGACCTCAGGTGATCTGCCCGCCTTGGCCTCCCAAAGTGCTGGGATTACAGGTATGGGCCACAGCGCCTGGTCCTTTGTTTCATTATCTAGATAGGATCTCATTCTATCATCCAGGCTGGAGTAATTGATATGATCATAGCTGACTGTAGCCTCAAACTCCTGGGCTCATGCAATCCTCCTGCCTGATTCTTTAGCTGGACCCACAGGTGTGAGTCACCACGCCTGGGTAATTTAAAAATTTTTTTTTGTAGAGATGGGGTCAGAAATGGATGCTGGCCAGGTTGGTCTCAAACTCCGAGCCTTAAGCAATCCTCCCACCTTGGCCTTCTAAAGTACTGAGATTACAGGCATAAGCCACTGCGCCTGGCCTAAATGGGTGAAAATTTCTAACAAGGTGAGGAAGTTGTGCACTTTGACAGAATTGATCCTCAACACCAGGAACATGTTAAAAATCCTTTAAAAGGTTTTTTTTTAAAAACCTCAAAAAACACTCTGACTTCCCCCAAAAATCCCTGATCCCTTATTTCCACTTCTTCTTGGAGAAGCAGGCCAAGTGCTCAAAACTCCACCCTGAGATAAGTAACCTGGACTTCACCAAGATTCTGAACAAGAAATACAAGGAGCTTCTTGAGAGGACAAAAATGAAATATATTCAGGACTTTCCGATGGAGAAACAGAGTTTGAGTGAAACCTGGCCCAATTCAGGAAGGATCATCTAAACTTAATTCAGAATGCCAAGAACCCAGACATCCCCAAGAAGTCCAACTCCCCCACCCAGGAGCTGTGGTACACCCATCGGAAGAAGGGGTTTCGCGTATGTGTGTTTTGGGGGTTTTGTTTTGAGACAGGGTCTCATTCTGTCATCCAGGCTGGAGTATAGTGGTGCAATCACAGCTCACTCCAGCCTCAACCTCCCAGGCTCAAGCAGTCCTCCCACCTCAGCCTCCCAAGTAGCTGGGACTACAGGCACACACCACCATGCCTGGATAATTTTTAAACATTTTGTGTAGAAACAGGATTTCACCATGTTGCTCAGGCTGTCTCAAATCCTGAGCTCAAGCGATTCACCCACTTCGGCCCCCCAAAGTGCTGAGCTTACAGGCATGAGCCACTGTGCCTGGCCAAGAAGGAGTATCTTAAAGTGTGGCCCTCAATGCCACCAACATGTTAAAAATCCACAAAGGAGGTGAAGGACTTTCTGGGGAAGTAGTGATCTCAGCTCTCATAAAACAAAAAAAAAAAAAAAAAGCTGAAATGGATTCACGAGGCTCCTGGAGCAGTGGAAGTGGTACAAGGAGATCATGTGACCTATATCCAGGAGCGCCCTGAGCTGAACATCACTGAGGAGGGCCCCACCAAGTCCACCCCCACCAAGGCTGAACACCAGCTCAAGGACAACTGTGATGGGCGACCCACCAACCTAGCTCCCAACAGCTACTCACTGTGCTGCGCAGAGCTCATGGCCAATATGAAGGACGGCCCAGCACGAGCGCACGATGCTGTGCCGCCAGCAGTGGAAGCTGCTCTCCCGGAAGAAGAGCGTCTATCACTAGCTGTGCTAGCAGAAAAGGAAAGATGATGAGGTGGAGCTGCTGTGTTTTCTCAGGAGCCTGCCCCAGGAGGAGCGGCAGCAGATCCTGTGGGAGGAGAGGGCGCTGAACATCAACGAGAAGCAAGCCACCGCCTGGCCTCCAAGAGCCAGCCCAGGAAGAGGGAAGGGAAGCCTCTGAGAAGAGCACGTGCCCTCGTGGCACGTTCATCTGCCTCCAGGAAAAGCAGAGGCAGCTGCCGGAGGAACGGCCTGGGTTCTTGGAGAGTGAGCTGGCCTGCATGCTGGTGGCAGGTGGAGTGACTGGTCTGAGAAAGTCAAGTAAAAGGCCTGAGAGCAAGCCTGGACTCCGCAAGTGCCAGGAACTCAGCCAGCCACCCGAGCCACCCAAGAGAGCACAGGAGATCTGGCAACGGAGCATCATCAACAACTACCTGGCCTGCTTCAAGAACGATGGGTGAAGACCTCGAAAGCCATGGAGGGGCCTGGAATCACAGGGATCACCTGATGTGAATTGAGAAGGCAGCCAAAGACCAAAAGTGATGAGAAACAGCTGAGGGAGATGTGGGCACCTCCAGCTGCTACAGGTTCTTCCAAGGTGATGAAATTCCAGGGAAGAAGCAAGAAGCCTCGTGAGCCGGTGCCAGAAATTCTTCCAAGAGCTGCTGTGCAACAGGAAACTGAAACACCTGCCACAGACAGAGCGCACGGTGGATGGGAATTGGCAGGCATCTCCCAGAGTCAGAGGAGCACTACACAAAGCTGGCCGAGCAGCAAAAGCGTACAAGGTGCACCTGGACCCCTGGATGAAGGTTAAGTGCTAGAGATGTACTCTTTCTAGGCTGTGCGGTCCTGGGGACATCTCTGGGGACACTGCGCCTGGCCCTATTTTTTGTAGTTTTAGTAGAGATGGGGTTTCCCCATGTTGGCCAGGCTGGTCTCCAACGGAGATCCACCCACCTTGGCCTCCCAAAGTGCTGGGATTACAGGCATGAGCCACCGTGCCTGTCGTATTTTATTTCTGAGACAGGGTCTCGCTCTGTCACCCAGGCTGGAGAGCAGTGGCACAATCACAGCTCACTGCAACTTTGACTCCCTGGACTCAAGCAATCCTCCCACCTCAGCTTCTCAAGTAGTTGGGACCGTCGGCACGTGCCACCACGTCAAACTAATTTTTGTATTTTTTGGTAGAGACAGGGTTGGTTTCACCAATGTTGCCTAGAGGCTGGTCTCAAACTCCTGATCTCAAGCAATGTGCACGCCTTGGCCTCCCAAAGTGCTGGGATTACAGGCATGAGCCACCACGCCTGGCCTCTTGGCACTATTTTGACTGGGATGAAACTCGGGAAAATTCTTTGGTGCAAGAATGTTCTAAATATCTTGATTTGGATGATCACATTATGCTTGATATTTATGTTTATGGTATTAAATAGACCTCAATAAACATTAAAAAAATTTTTTTTTAAGACAGAGTTTCATCATGTTGGCCTGGCTGGTCTCGAACTCCTGACCTCAGGTGATCCGCCTGCCTTGGCCTCCCAAAGTGCTGGGATTACAGGCATAAGCCACCATGCCTGGCCCTCAATAAACATTTTTAAAAGATAAGTTAGACATGCTTCTGCTCTCGTGAATATTATAAAGGCGTTAAAAGCACAGCATGTTAAAATTAACTACAATAGAAGGCAAAATATGTTCAAAGTGATGGACTTAGGGGAAAGTATGGCTGAGGTGAAACCAGCTCCTTGTCTGCCATCTACTTGCATTTGGGCCATCGCTTTGTTTCTGTGAGCCTCATTTCCCTGCTCTGTAAAATGTGAGTCATGGTGCTTGCCTGCCAGGATTGTAATGAGGATTAGATGGAATCTCTTATGGAAAGCACTTAGCGTAGTGCTTGGCACATAGCAGAGTTGAGCAAGTTTCAGCTCGTATTATAATTATTCCTAAAAACCCTAACACCATGGTAAGTATACATTCTCACAGCCACAGTAGTCCACAAGCCTCAAGTGAGCCTTTTATTTATTTATTTATTTATCATTATTTTTGAGACAGGGCCTTTCTATGTTGCCCATGTTGATCTCAAACTCCTGGACTCAAGGGATCCTCCTCCTCAGCTTCCCAAAGTGCTAGGATTACAGGCATGAGCCATGGCACCCTGGCCATAGTGAGCCTTTCTTCATTTTTTCCATACATCAACTTAGTCTCTGATTGAGCCCTTGTTCTGCTGTGTGTCAGAAAATATTTCTTTTCCTTTTTAAGACAGAATCTCTCTGTTGCCCAAGCTGGAGTGCAATGGCACGATCTTCGCTCACTGCAACCTCCACCTCCCTGGTTCGAGCAATTCTTCTGCCTCAGTCTCCCAAGTAGCTGGGTTTATAGGCACTCACCACCATGTCCAGCTAATTTTTCTATTTTTAGTAGAGATGGGTTTCACCATGTTGGCCAGGCTGGTCTTGAACTCCTAACCTCAAGTGATGTACCCTCCATGGCCTTCCAGTGAGGCACTGCAACCCAGCAGAAAATAAAATTTTGTTTTAGATTTTCTTAGTCATTTCAGGCTTAAGTTCAGTCACTTCATTGTTTCTGCTCCCCAGAGGTGGTTTAGGTTGTGCCATGGCACTGGGAGAGTGACTGGTTCTTGCTAAAACTGACATGCTGTCACTCATTCCGTAGAATCCTGTCCTAAAAGGATCTTGGCAATGTCGTCCCTTCAGGTTGGCACTTACCAAGAGCAATGAGTCTCCCCAGGCTCCAGCCATCTATTGGTTGCGTTATCACCGCGCTGAAAGATGTAGGCATGTTTAAGCTTGGCAGAAGCTAAATGTTCTCTTCATTTAAAATAGACAATCGACATTGTAAAATAATCTTAAGGAAATACTAGATCCTGCAAAACAGCTATTTTAGTGTTCACCCATGGAAGACACGTCAGTGATCCGAATCCTAAATTGTTGCTTTACCACCTGCTTCTCGCTATAATCTCTCGCTGGTTTCCCAGTGATTCCATCCTCCAAAACCAGTTACCAAAAAAGTGATGCATAAATATTTTAATAGATCAAAAGTTGGATTAGCATGACACTACACACTCATTTTCTGCATAACAGAATCAAAAAAGTGAGTGGTACAAGGTGAACGTGGGAGGTAAGGAGAAAGGATGATAATGATAACAGCAATAAAAGTTACATGTATAATATACTAGGCACCATACTAAGAAGTTTCCATACATTAGCTCATTTAATCCTCACAATGACCAAATAAGGTAGTACAATAATCATCTCTACTTTATAGATGAGCATATAGAGGATTTTTTTTTTTGAGATGGAGTCTCCCTCTGTCTCCCAGAAGGAAGTGCAATGGTGTGATCTATGTTCACTGCAACCTCCACCTGCCAGGTTCAAGTGATTCTCCTGCCTCAGCCTCCCAAGTATCTGGGATTACAGGCATGCGCTACTACGCCCAGCTAATTTTTTTGTGTGTTTTTAATAGATACAGGGTTTCACCATGTTAGCCAGGCTGGTCTCAAACTCCGGACCTCAGGTGATCCACCCGCCTCAGCCTCCTGAAGTGCTGGGATTACAGGTGCGAGCCACCACATCCAACAAGTAGAGAGGATTTTACGTGAGCATGAAACACACTGCTCCTGTTTAAGCTACCTTAATTTGGGTCTCTGTATCTCACACCCAAATCTAAAACTATCTGACGCAGTAACCTGCTGTCTTGTTTTTGCTAGCTAGGTTCATTTTCTTCTGTGTCTTGTCTTGTTTTTGCTAGCTAGACCTATTTTCTCTGTATTCCATCTTGCTTTTGCTAGCTACACGCATGTCTTCTCCTTTATCATTATGACGTCATTGTTGCTGAGTATGCATCCAACAGGTGTACCTCACTTATGGAAAAAGCACACTTAGCTGGGATTTTTTTTTTAACTAACTTTAAAAAAAAGACTGTTTTTTAGAGCATTTTGAGATACACAGCAAAACTGAGTGCAAAGTACAGAGAGTTCCCATGTATCCCGTGCCCCTCTACACATAGCCTCCACCACCATCAAGCAGAGGGGTACCTTTGCTACAGTCAATGAACCGACATTAATACATCATTTTCAATCAAAGTCCATAGTTTATATCAGGGGAAACTCTTTGTGTTATACATTCTATGGGTTTTGACAAATACGTCATGCCATGTATCCACCAATATAATATCATTCAGAATCATTTCACTTCCCTAAAAATCCCCTGTGCTCCACCTACTCATTCCTCCCTTCCCTCAAACCCCTGGTGATCACTGATCATTTTACTGTCTTCATCATTTTGCCTTTTCTAGTATGCCATGTAGTTACCATTATCAGCTAGGACAATTTTTTTGTTGTTGTTTGTTTTGAGATGGAGTCTCGCTCTGTCACCCAGGCTGCAGTGCAGTGGAGTGATCCCAGCTCACAGCAATCTCTGCCTCTCAGGTTCAAGCAATTTTCCTGCCTTAGCCTCCCAAGTAACTGGGATTACAGGCATATGCCACCACGTCTGGCTAATTTCTGTATTTTTGGTACAGACAGGGTTTTGCCATGTTGGCCAGGCTGGTCTCTAACTCCTGACGTCAAATGATCAGACTACCTCAGCCTCCCAAAGTGCTGGGATTATAAGCATGAGCTACCTCTCTTGGCCATCAGCTAGGCTTTTTAAAGAGACTTTAATAAGTAACTATTTACAGAAGTGTGGCTCATGCCTGTAATCCCAGCACTTTGGGAGGCTGAGATGGGTGAATTACAAGGTCAGGAGATTGAGACCATCCTGGCTAACATGGTGAAACCTCATCTCCACTAAAAATACAAAAAATTAGCCATGGGTGGTGATGAGCACCTGTAATCTCAGCTACTCAGGAGACTGAGGCAGGAGAATCGCTTGAACCCAGGAGACGGAGGTTGCAGTGAGCCAAGATCGTGCCTCTGCACTCCAGCCTGGTGACAGAACAAGATCCTATCTCAAAAAAAAAAAGTAAGTGTGGGCAGGCCTAAAGGAAGCAGCCAGGGATGCCCAGGCATCCAGGGACTAGTAAGTGGAGAAGCCATCACTACTCCCAGGCCCCCAGGCCTGAAGATGTAACTAGAATCTGGTTAAGAGTTAGCTCTGTGAAGATGGTCCATCTCATGGAGGCTGAAGTCACAGAGGGTTGCAGCCACTGCCCAATCCAGTCATGACTCCAAGTCATGGCAGACGCAGGAGGAAGAAATATCCAGACCCATCTCTTTCCAAGCTTCAACCTCCTGCTGGTGCCTACCATTGGCCAACCAGAATCCAGTAATGTGGTCCCTGGAGATCAGCCTCCCAGGGTGCAGAGCAGGGCTTACACAGAGCTTGCTGAGAGAAGAGCCGGGGTTGTGGAGAGGGATGGAGAATTGCCCAGATGACAAGAAACAAGCATTTTTTGTTCACATCAGTTGAGTCACATACAATTTGTTCCGCACTAAAGAAAAAAAATTTTTTGAGACAGGGTCTCACTCTGTCACCCAGGCTGGAGTGCAATGGTACCATCATGGCTCACTGCAGTCTCAACTTCCCAGGCTCAAGCAGTCCTCCAACCTCAGCCTCCCAAATAACTGGGGCAACAGGCATGTGCCGCCATACCTGGCTAAGTATTTTATTTTTATTTTTGTAGAAATGAAGACTCACTACAAAAATAGTAGTCATTGCCCAGGCTGTCTTGAATTCCTTGGCTCAAGCAATCCTCCCACCTCAGCTTCCCAAAGTGCTGGGATTTCAGACACGAGCCACTACATCTGGCCAGCACTAAAAATTTGATTTACTTTATTTATGAGCCTAACAATCTGGCAAAGGAAGAAGCACGTTCCCATTTTTAAAAAAAAAAAAAAAGAAAGAAAAAAAAAAGTGGCCTCCATTTCTAATCACTTACTAGTGTGAAGACACTTTACAGTAAATGTTGTACATTTCAGTGTTTACATTGAAAGCACAAGCCAGTTGGCCTGTTTCCCTGCTCTGTTAATCAAGAGTAGAGTGTGTCTCTACATGAAGATATACTGCAAACCTCTATGACTTTTCTACTGGTTCTCATATTAAAACAAGAACCAAAATTAGCAAAAAGGAGCAGGCAACTAACCACATAAAGAACTTTTGTTTGTGTGTTTTGCATTTGGAGAACAAAGCAGAAGTGACAGTGAGGCAGTAGGGATGGGGCAATTGTCTGTCACAGGATGTGCCTGTCATATGGCAGGAACTCAGACTCTTAGAAATGAAAAAGACCTTTAAAGAAACACACACACACACTTAAGTACTGTGTTTCTCAAGCCCTTTTAGCTGTGAAATGCCTTGCTTGCATACTTACAAACCCATTTTTTTTTAAGAGACAGGATCTCTCTCTCTGTCACCCACCCAGGCCAGGGTGCAGTGGCACTATCATAGCTCACTGCAGCCTCAAACTCCTGGGCTCAAGGGATCCTTGCACCTCAGACTCTGCAGGTAGGTGTGGGCCACCACACTCAGATTTTTTTTTTTTTTTTTTTTTTTAAATTATAGAGATGGGGTTTCACCCTGTTGGCCAGGATGGTCTTGATCTCCTGACCTTGTGATCCACCCACCTCGGCCTCCCAAAGTGCTGGGATTACAGGTGTGAACCACCACGCCTGGCCTCAGATAATTTTTTTAACAAATTTTTGTGGAGACAGGGTCTTGATTTATTGCTTAGGAGGATCTTGAACTCCTAGCTTCAAGGGATCCTGCCATCTCACCCTCTCAAAGTGCTAGGATTACAAGTGTGAGCCACCATGTCCAGCCTAGAAGAATGTTAATAGCTCACATTTATTAATTACATGACTATGTGGCTGGTATTGTGCTTTGGACTTTACTTGGATTATCTCATTTCACCCAGACAATAATCTTGCAAGAGATCTTTTCTTATTTCTTCCATTTTACAGAGGAAGAGACAGGAGGTCAGAGAGATGGCCCAAGGTCATATCGCCAGTGACTGTGGGAGACAGGATTTGAACTCAGGCTTCCTAACTCCTCAGCCTGTGTCTCCACTTTCAGATAAAAGTCAAATTGCTTTGTTAAAGCAGAGGGTAGAGCCCCAGAACCCTGGTCACTCTCTCCTTAACCAAGGCCTTGTTTGTAGCCATCAGTAGCACAGTCTGAAAACCCATCCAGTCCAACACTTCATTTGATAACCTAATTGATTAAACTGGTTAATTCAATAAATAGAAAAAAAATCATGCAGCTCTCAAACACTATCCACCTCTTATTTTTCTCTCCTCCTTGATATAATTAGATGCCATTTTTCTAGCTATCATTAATACACACATATAATTTCATCTTTGGCTCTTTGTAATGTAAATCTATTTTCTGTAAACATTTCATCCATAAGCCCAGATGTTAAAGTTGCCAACTTTAACAATTGCTTATTATGTTTATGGATTACTTCGTGAGAATTTCCTAACTTGTATTCCATGGAAGCCTGCCTCCAGGTGATATGAATAAGTATCTGCAATAAAAAGGGGTTTTCTACATTTTTACATTCATATTATACTTAATATATATTTATACTAAGTTTGGGAAACAATACACATAACTCTCCTCACAGTTACTCCCTTTCAATGCCCCCACCAACAAGCACATTAGAATGTTAGAAACACTGAGAAGTCACACCAGAGAGCAACTGGCAGAAACAGGCTTAGCAAACTGATCTGATGGTGAAACCTTTTTGGAGACACCCCTACTGAGCAGATTTACTGCCCGGTAGACTCCGGTTGATGATATGACCCCTACACCAGGTTTGCTGGATCCTTTCTCAGTGCATGCGAGTGCCCTTACTTTACAGATGAGGAAGCTGACGCTCAGGTCACCCAGCCAGCTGGCAGCGCTGGTGAGGACCATAACTCAGGTCTCCTGACTTTTATTGAAATCCATGTGACAAAGTTGTCTGGGCTCTTGCAGGTTGACACATGCTCTGATATTTTACAATTTCTGAAGAGCAGGTGGGCACAACACCCAGTTCATGATGAATTGCCCAGGTCACGTGGTAACTTGGCAGCTTGGGTGAAGCGTTCAGTCTTTACTTAGGTCGTGTAGCAAACCCAAAATGGCTTCTCAAAATGTAGTGCTCTGCAGAGGAGTACACAGCTTTGCTCCCAAATCCTGAGATTTTATGCTGATCCACCCCTATCAGCAGCTCCAGACAGCATCACTCAGCTACAGATACTTTAAGCTGCACCCCATCTTTTGGGTCACAGGGCTCAAGCAGGGAGCAGCTTTCATTGCAACCTGGTCCTGTTGTAATTGTCTCATATTCTATGCCCTTCATTGATAACGGGCACTGTCAGTGGGTTAGACGTGAAGATCTAGGCTCAGGGAAGGAACCACAACCAATGTGCCATGACGCAGGGAAGAAGGCAGGTATAAATATCAGCTGTGGCCATGTGACCAGCTGCAGAAACCAAGCTTGTTATAATTATGAGCATTTCTTCCTTATTTGGTCATGAATATATTTGCTTTATAAACAAACAATTTTCTTTCCCTTCCTCTGTTCCATTGCCCTACCATCTAATGCAAGATGTGCTAATAGGGCCAGATTCATCAGCTCACACTTGTAATCCCAACACTTTGGGAGGCCAATGCAGGAGGATCACTTGAGCCTGGGAAATCAAAGCTGCTGTGAGCTATGACTGTGACACTGCACTCTAGCCTGGGTGACAGAGCAAGACACCACCCCAAGCCCACCTCTCACTGAAAAAAAAAGATGTACTAATATGATTTAACCTTGTATTTCAGTATTGAAATCACAGGATATCAAAAGGGCAGTGTAGCTCAACTAGAAAATGAATGAACATCACCCAAAAATAGGCAAGGAGGTTTGGGGTCCTTTACTCGGGAGAAAGTTAGCATGTTTTCAGATGCATGGGAGGTTATCATTTTTTTTTTTTTTTGAGATGGAGTCTTGCTCTGTTGCCCAGGCTGGAGTGCAGTGGCATGATCTTGGCTCACTGCAACCTGCACCTCCCAGGTTCAAGCAATTCTCCTGCCTCAGCCTCCTGAGGAGCTGGGATTACAGGCGCACATCATAATGCCTGGCTAATTTTGTGTATTTTTAGTAGAAATGGAGTTTCAACATGTTAGCCAGGATGGTCTCAATCTCCTGACCTCCTGATCCGCCTGCCTCGGCCTCCCAAATTGCTGGAATTACAGGCATGAGCCACTGCACCCGGATCCTATATTATGTTTTGACTCATAGTATTTCTCGTTGTTAAGGTACTAGCTATCAAAGAAATAGTAAGTATAAAATGGGAAAGAGACTGAAAGGAATCTGGTCCAGCCAGTCCGCATATGAATTAAAAAATAATACTGTATTTGTCCATGTGACAAAGTTGAGCATCCTTGTAAAGCAAGTGTAACAACAATTGATACCTTTGTACTAGAGAATGAATAACCACGCGCCACTTGGGGGAACCCATGTTCTCTTAGCCTTCTCAGAACGTACAAGCCGCAGAGACTTTTTGTTGATACTAAAAGGTAGGTTTATGGGGGGGATTCTGAGCAGAAATGGTTTTTGGTGCCAGGTGACTCATTTTTCAACAACTTCCACATTCAGCAGATGGTGATAATGCCAGCACTTAGCGATGGAGCTGAGTAAATCAGGACGGCTTGTTTCCACACTTCTCAGATGCTTATTTCTAAACATTACATAAAAACCATGTTTTCAAGCACTTCTCCCGGCATGAAGGGATGGAGCCTAAGTGAGGGTTCTGCCCTTAGAGTTCATCTTGCCCTCCCATTGGAAAGTTACCATGGGCCACGCTACAGGAACATGAAGAAAAGATGGCAGACACTCTCACTTTTCAGGCACCACAAACATCAGGCCACAGAGTATCCGACCACACTACCACAGACATTTTCTGTCTGCATCATTTCTCACAAGAATATGGCCATATTGAAAGGACCTGCAAGGCTGGACGTGGTGGCTCATGCCTGTAATCCCAGCACTTTGGGAGGCTGAGGTGAGCAGATCACCTGATGTTGGGAGTTCGAGACCAGCCTGGCCAACATGGAGAAACCCTGTCTCTACTAAAAAAATACAAAATTAGCCAGGTGTGGTGTCAAGTGCCTGTAATCCCAACTACTCAGGAGGCTGAGCAGGGGAACCGCTTGAACCCCGGAGACGGAGGCTGCAATGAGCCTAGATCACACCATTACACTGCAGGCTGGGCAACAAAAGTGAAACTCCATCTCAAGAAAAAAGAAAGAAAGGACCTTCAAGTCTTCCACAGATTCCCATGTATTCCAGTATATTTAAATTATGGAACCTTAGGACTTATGGGACAGAAGGAACTTAAGGTCATTGAGGCTGGGGCAGAGTTAACTAACTTTTCACCAAATACTTTGAACGCCCTCTTCCATGGTACAGAGTTGATGCTGAGAAGTAGCTGCCTAGGGAAGAAATACTTTTCCCAGTCCCCTTACTTCTATGCAAGGCCACAGGACCAGTGATGGCCAATGAAATGTGAGCAGAGGGGATGTGTGTCACTTCTGGACCAAGGCAGTTAAGAAGAGGGTATACCTTTCTTCTGGATGCTAAGGTCTCCAAGGCCATAAAGGATGGCAGAGCCATAAGATGAGACAAGCCTAGGTCCCTAAATCACCACATGGAGGAAAGCCAACCGGAACACCATCAGATTGCAACGTGAGTATTAAGACACTAAAATTGGGGGGTTAATAATTACACTAGCTAGCATTTTCTTTATTAATACAAAGGCCAACTCCCATTGCTGTCTCTCAATCTAATGTTTAGATTCTTTTCATAACTCTTCACAGGGAGATTTGTAGAAATAACCTGAGATGGTTTGTGTAATGCTCAAGATCACCAACACTGGTGTCAGGTAGACTAGGGCTTGAATTTCTTTGTCAACATAAAACTAACAATGTGCTCTTGGGTGAGTCATCTAACTTCTCTGAGCCTTGATTTCTTCATCTGTAAAATGGGCATGTAGTAGCACTTATGTAAAAAAGCTATTGAGAGAAGTAGGGAGCTCATCCATGTAAGGCACTAAGTATGCAAGAAATGGAGGCTTCTGTTCTTATTGGCATCATCCTACAGGAGCTCATCCAATGTATGACAGTGGTAATATTAAGGAGGTTGATTTGTGAGGCTTTGTGGTAATATGAAGGAGATTGATCTGTGGGGCTTTGTTGTAATTCGGTCACTTTCCAGAGGGCCAGAGGAACTCACAGATACAGTTGGCGTTCCTAATTAGGTACCAGAACCCTGGAAAACAATGCAGAATGGTAGACTTGGAAATGTAGGTCCTTGCAGACTCTGGCACCAAGAATACATAGAGAATAAGCATCATTGTCCCTGGGCACTAACACATCTTGGCAGTACCCCTGGGTCCTTCAGGGGCAAGAAGATAGGAGCTGTTGTTTCCAAGATGTACAGGCGAGGTCATGTGGGAGGTGAGTGAATTAGGGACTCTCAACACAGGACGGTTCTCTAACTGGGTCTCAGGAAATGGGACCCTCTCCTGTGGTATCTAAGGTAACCCTAGACTGACGTAGAGAAGAGAAGTCACCAGGAGACGTCTCAGGAGGAGCACTGCTGGGAGCACAAGGCAGGGATGGAGGAGAACCAGACAGGGGCCGGCAGGACCGGTGGCAGCTTCCCGCCTGCCATTACTACACCTGCTCCTCCAGCTCCACTGTGGGAGCCCCTGCACAGAGGGCCTGGGGCCCGTCCCTTTCTCCTCTTAACAGAACTCCAGGGTCCCAGGCAGACTTTCTGTTGACCCCTCTGTCACCCCACTGCTTCACTTAGCATCAGGGATCTGGAAGACGACTCTCTTTCCTTCTTTTGCCCAGATGTGAATAATTAAAAAAGGAAAAGAAAATGTTTGGCCCAAAATCACTCCAAAGATGTGAGCAGCTTAGTTTCTCCTGCTCTTGTGGACAGCGATGGGGCGAGTGATAACTCGGACCCCGTTCCTGTGCCCAGTTTCCAACATTCTTTCAGCCAAGCCGTCAAAGGAGCAGTCGTCACGAAGCTGGACCCAGCAGCTACTTCCAACCTCCTCTCTGAAGAAAAGGTGGTCACAGCAGCTCCTGTCCTGTACCTCAGGCGTCCATGCCAAGTGGCCCAGCTGACCTGGGCTGGCTTCTCCATTGGGCTTCCTCTTTTCCAGGCTTTTATTTTGCTGCTGTAATTTTTAAGTACTGGCATTTTTTAAAATAGTGATGTTGCATACATATATAGTGATCAGATCAGGGTAATTAGCACATCCTTCATCTCAAAAGTTTATCATTTCTTTTTGTTGGAAGCATTCAATATCCTTCTTTTTTTTTGAGATGGAGTTTTGCTCTCGTCACCCAGGCAATGGCGTGATCTGGGCTCACTGCAACCTCCGCCTCCCAGGTTCGAGCAGTTCTTCTGCCTCAGCCTCCCAAGTAGCTGGGACTACAGGCGCCCACAACCACTGCCAACTAATGTTTGTATTTTTAGTAAAGATGGGGTCTCACCATGTTGACCAGGCTGGTCTCAAACTCCTGACATCAAATGATCCACCCTCCTTTGCCTCCCAAGGTGCTGGGATTACAGGCACGAGCCACCGCGCCTGGCCCTGTTAATATATTACATAGTTTCAAATAGCTAGAAGAAGGATATTGAGGCTGGGCACGGTGGCTGATGCCTCTAATCCACTTTGGGAGGCTGAGAAGGGCAGACCGGGGGTCAGGAGTTTGAGACCAGACTGGCCAACAAGGTAAGACCAGACTCTTAAAAAATACACAAAAATTAGCTTAGTGTGTTGGCATGCACCTGTAATCCCATCTGCTCAGGAGTCTGAGCCAGGAGAATCACTGGAACCTGGGAGTCAGAGACTGTAGTAAGCCGAGATCACGACACTGAATTCCAACCTAGGCAACAGAGCAAGACCCTCTCTCAAAAAAAAAAAAAGCAGGGGGAGGGGCCGGGTGCAGTTGCTTACACCTGTAATCCCAGCACTTTGGGAGGCTGAGGTGGGTGGGTCACTTGAGGTCAGAAGTTCAAGACTAGCCTGGCCAACAGTGAAATGCTGTCTCTACTGAAAATACAAAAATTAGCTGGGCGTGGTGTACACCTGTAATAACAGCTATAC
Organism: Plecturocebus donacophilus; assembly: GCA_004027715.1. NCBI lineage: Eukaryota > Metazoa > Chordata > Mammalia > Primates > Pitheciidae > Plecturocebus > Plecturocebus donacophilus. Next base: position 103,506 of record PVKP010001502.1, on the reverse strand, counting down.
TGGAGGCTGAGGTGGAAGAATTGCTGGAACCTGGAAGGTGGAGGTTGCAGTGAGCTGAGATTGTGCCACTGCAGTCCTGCCTGGGCAACACAGCAAGACTCCATCCAAAAAAGAAAGAAAGCATAAAGAAAGAGAGAGAGAAGGAGAGGGGGAAGGAGAGAGAGAAGGAGAGAGAAGAGGAAAGAAAGAAGGAAGGAAGGAAGGAAGGAAGGAAGGAAGGAAGGAAGGAAGGAAGGAAGGAAGGAAGGAAAGAAGGAAGGAAGGAAGGAAGGAAGGAAGGAAAGAAGGAAGGAAGGAAGGAAAGAAGGAAGATGGATGTAAGAATATTTTCTGTTTTACTAAGCCAAATCTATCTCCCTGTTTTTTCCACCCCTGGTCCTCTCCCCTGCCTTGGGTCCACATAGAGCAAGTCTGGTCTTTCTTTCATTTGTAGAAGTCCACGTGAAGGCCTGCTCCATGGAAAGACAGAGGGCAAGGGTGGTCCTTCTTGAGGATGAGTTTCTCCATGGGGAGATCTCTCCTTTGGGAAAATAAGAAGCAATTTCTTCTGTGGTTGTATTTGAGGGATACTCAAGGGCCCTAAGCCCCAAGTCTTCCTTCCAAACTCCAATATTGGCCTAACTCTTTTAGGGTAGCCTTGCTCTTCTTTAATGTTCTCTTGCGCAGAGCGGCGGTTTGAGGGAATGGGACTCAGTAGAGGTATTGTTTGGGGTCAGGGCATCAGACTTGCTCCAGTCCCTGCAGGAGTGCAGCAAGAGAGGAGCGGGGGGAGTGAAGGAGCAGCTGGGAGCGAGCAAAACGTGGGGCTTCCAATGAGGACCTCAACAATGCTTGAGAGGCTAGCATCCAATCAGTGCAGAGACATGACCACCCATTCTCCACGGTGAGACAGGAACAGGGAGCCCCGGAACACCCCCCACAGTCAATCCTGTCCCAACACATATTACTCAGCCTGGCTTCCCTGATACCTCTCGCCTTTGTCTGCTCTCCTGTTTTCTAATGCGCTTCCTCCAACAGCTGTTCCAGATGGAGGTGCAGATGACAGCAAAGATTCGAGAGGAGAGAAAAGAGAGGACATGGGATATTGATTCTGGAACTTGGACCCTTAAAGTCTGGGTGTTTAGGAGAGCTTAATATTCTAGGTTTCTCAGCTTTCTACTCATATCTTCCCCAGATGACGAATGTGGCTTGCCCACCTCCCATCCCTTCTCCCTGCCCCCTCTTTTTTTTAAGAGACAGGGTCTTGCTCTGTCACCCAGGTGCATAATCATGGCTCACTGCAGCCTCAGCCTCCCATCTCAGCTTCCTGATTGGCTGGGACTACATGCGTGTACCACCACTACGCCTGGCTAATTTTGTTAAATTTTTTTTTGTAAAACAGGGTCTCACTATGTTGGCCAGACTGATCTGAAACTCCTGGGCTCAAGTGATCCTCATGCCTTGGCTTCCCAAATTGCTGGGATTACAGGTCTGAACCACCATGCCAGCCCCATTTTCCCTTCTCACGGTAACAGCTGTCCTCAGTCCACGTGGTTCATTCCAGATGGACTGCACACAACTCACCATTCCAGAGATGAGCAAAAGACCAAGACCTGACGAATGAGAGTCAGTGGTTGGATTAGGGATGGATGTGTGATGGGAATCATGCCAGTGAGAGTCCACTCTGGGCTTTTGCTGGAACCATTGTGTTTCTCCAGCACATTTTTGCTGGAAAAATGGGTGGGTTTGCTAAGCAACTAGGAGGTAAATCTGGAGCTGCTGACAGCCATGGAGTGCCTGCCTGAGTATGAATCCAACACTGAGGGGAGAAGGACCAAGAGATGAAGAAAGACAGGCTTTGGCTGTTGAAGTTGTTTGACCCCAGAAGAATTCTGATCCATACTCTACATCAGTGCTCTTAACCTTTTTTGTCTCAGGAACCTCTGCACTTTTAACATTTATTGATGACACCCAAGAGCATTTGTTTATGTGCATTATTTTTGTTTGTTTTTGAGACAGAGTCTCACTTTGTCACCCAGGCTGAAGTGCAGTGGCATGATCTCAGATCACTGCACTCTCTGCCTCCTGGGCTCAAGCAATTCTCCTGCCTCGGCCTCCCAAGTAGCTGGGACTACAGGCATGCACCACCGCACCTGGCTAATTTTTGTATTTTTAGCAGAATCAGGGTTTTGCCATGTTGGTCAGGCTAGTCTCAAACGCTTGGCCTCAAGGGTTCTGCCCTCCTCAGCCCTGTTAAGTGCCAGGAATACATACAGCAGCCACCGTGCTCAGTCTGTGTGCATTATTTTTACTGATACTTACCACATTAGAAATTAAAATTATGAAGTTTAAAAAATAGGTACATATTAAAACTAATAATCCATTATACGTTCATAGAAATGCCATTTTATGAAAAATAACTATATTTTCTAAAACAGTATATTTAGGAAATAGTGTTTCGCTGTTTTACATTTCTTCAATTCTCTTGCAATGTCTGACTTATTTGAAGATAGATGAATTCTCATATATGTTTCTGCATTAATATATTGCCATATGTTGTTTTGGTTACAGTCTGTGAAGAAAACCCAGAGATATGTATACTTGGAAAAGAAAGAGGTATTTTAATAGACTTCTCAACAAGTTGTGCATATTCTTTTTTGATACTACCACAAAACTTCACAAGTGATAGTTACTTAAAGGCTCGTTACAATGTAAAATCATAAATGATAAAAATGAGCTTTTCATATTCTGTACATTCATGACAGAGTGAGAAGGATAAAAGGGAAAATATTGGCCGAGTGCAGTGGCTCACGCCTATAATCCCAGCCCTTTGGGAGGCCGAGGCAGGTGAATCACGAGGTCAAGAGATTGAGACCATCCTGGTCAACATGGTGAAACCCTGTCTCTACTAAAACTACAAAAATTAGCTGAGCATAGTGGCGTGCACCTGTAGTCCCAGTTATTCAGGAGGCTGAGGCAGAATTGCTTGAACCCTGTAGGTGGAGGTTGCGGTGAGCTGAAATCGTGCCATTGTGCTCCAGTCTGGGTAACAAGAGCAAAACTCCATCTCAAAAAAAAAAAAGGGAAAATATCTTCATATGAATGTGATCTTCTCGATCCCCTGAAAGGGTTTGTTTCAAGCACCCCCAAGGGTCTCTGGACCACTCTTTGAGAACCACTCTCCCCACTACTTCTCATCAACTCTGGTGCTCTCTCTGCACATTTTTTTCACCTATTTATTTATTTATTACCTCTTCCTAATTTCATTCTCAACATCTTTCATTTATTTATTTATCTGAGACAAAGTGGGGCTCTATTGCCCAGGCTGGAGTGCGGTAGCACGATCTGAGCTCACAGCAACCTCTGCCTCTCAGGCTCAAGTCATTCACCCCAGCCTCCCAAGTAGCTGGGACTATAGGTGCGCATCACCGTGCCTGGCTAATTGTGTTTCTTTGCAGAGACTGGATTCCTCCCTGTTGCCAAGGCTGGTCTCATACTCCTGAGCTCAAGCAATCCACCTGGCTCGGCCTCCCAAATTAGTGAGTTTACAGGTGTGAGCCACCACTCCCGGCCTCATTTTTCCAAATTTAAAGAAAGATCTGATTTGGCTCACTCAGCCACCACTCCATAAGAAAATCCCTATTAGTTATCGAACAAATACTATTTGGGTGCTCCCTGTGTTCCAGGCATGGTGCTAGGAGTTGGACTGCAGTAAGTCTTCACATAACATCATGTCATTCAATGTCTTTTCATTATCATGTTGGTGAGAAAAAAAGTTTCAGGGCCACTGTCTGTGTGGAGTCTGCACGTTCCCTCCATGTCATGGGGTTTCTCCTCTAGTCTTCCCGCATCCCAAAGCTGTGCACATGGGGTGGGCTGGCGTGTCCATTTGTCCTAGTCTGAGTGAGTGAGTGTGTGTGTGACAGTATGCTCTGAGATGGGATGGTATCCTGTCCAGGGTCGTTCCTGCCTTACACCCTGAACTGCTGGGACAGGCTCCAGCCACTCACCACCCTGAATTGAAACAAGCAGACAAATACTCTTAATCTTGTTTTTTATTAATCTTTCTTGGATGTACATGTAGCTCATATTTATTTCAACATTTAATATTAAGAATGTTTGGGGTCTTTATTTAGAAGTTTGATGGTTTTTTTTGTTTGTTTTTGTATTTGTTTTGAGATGGAGTCTCGTTCTGTCACCAGGCTGGAGTGCAAGGGCACAATGTCGGCTCATTGCAACCTCCGCCTCCCAGGTTCAAGCGATTTTCCTGCCTCAGCCTCCTGGGTAGCAGGGACGACAAGCACATGCTACCATGCCCACCTAATTTTTGTATTTTTAGTAAGATGGGGTTTCATCATGTTGGCCAGGATGGTCTCTATGTCTTGATCTCATGATCTGCCTGCCTCAGTCTCCCAAAGTGCTGGGATTATAGGCATGAGCCACTGTGCCTGGCCATTTTTTGTTTTTTGAGACACAGTCTTGCTATGTTACCCAGACTGGAGTGCAGTGGCACAATCTCAGCTCACTACAACCTCCGCTTCCTGGGTTCAAGCAATTCTCCCGCCTCAGCCTCCCAAGTTGCTTGGATTACAGAGTGCACCACCACACCCAGCTAATTTTTGTATTTTTAGTAGAGACGGGGTTTTGCCACATTGGCCGGGCTGATCTCAAACTCCTGACCTCAGGTGATCTGCCCAGCTCGGCCTCCCAAAGTTTGGAATTACAGGCATGAGCCACCATGCCCGGCCAGTGATGTTTTTGTGACCAGAAATATATCATAGGAACATAACTCTTGTTTATATTAATTAGCCTACAATCAAACTGGTTTCATTATAGGTCGTGTCACTCGAAGTTAAAGTTTCCAAGAACTTATTGACTATGTTCTGTGAGGACTTACTGTATAATGGGGAGCAAAACTGCGGCAGATCTGACTCCCAAGTTGCCTGCAGCCTAGTGCAGTGTACACACACTTATTAAACAGTCACTCATAGAGGTTTACAAATTGGGCAAGTGTTGTGAAGGAAAACTACAAAGAGCATCAAGTCAGGGAGTGGTAAGGGACTGGTTCCTTAATGAAGTGACCTTCAGACGGAGATGAAAAGGATACATAGCCATTCGCTGGGCAAACGGAGAAGAGGCATGAGGATGAGGAGAATGTAGATTGTTCCAGGTAGAGACCACAGCCTGTGAAACGTCTTAGGGAAAGGCAAGCTGCAGGAGCCGGTGTGGCTAGAAAGCAAGGGGAAAGTCTGGAGCGGTGGGCAGACATTCTCCATTAGACAGAGCGCTTACAGAAGGCTGTTTCCTGGGCTGCTGGTTGACCTAGTGATCACTGCCTTTGAGACAGATTTCCGTCCCTGGCCTAACCAGCTGGAGCCCCAGCTGCCAGGTCCTGTGGCAGCCCATGCAAAAGGGACAACTCCAAAGAATCGTAGGAATGGTGAGCACTCCCAGAGGAGTCATGAACTCCTCTAAAAGTCCTTCTATCTCATTGCTTCATGGTTGCCTGACAAGTGGCTGCTCTCCCACTGGGCTGCCTGGAAGATCTCTTGTGTTTGCTGATTCATCCATGTTCAGTTTTCAGCCAGGACATTGTCACAGGTGGAGTTCCTGGGAGGCAGCTTCTGTGAAAATTCGCAGCAGGGGACAGTGCTTGTGGAAGAGACAGGACAGGAGGATTAGAGACATGGAGAAGTTGGCCTGTCAGGCAGTCTCAACGGATGGCTCAGCCAACCCCACAGGCAGCTTTGAAGCTGTGCTGGCCCTTCCAAATTGTTTCAAGTTGGGCCAGGCGCCATGGCTCACACCTGGAATCTCAGCACTTTGGAGGCCAAGGTGGGTGGATCACTTGAGGTCACAAGTTCGAGACCAGCAACACGATGAAATCTCATCTCTATGCAAAATACAAAAATTACCTGGATGTGGTGGCAGGTACCTGTAATCCTAGCTACTCCAGAGGCCGAGGCAGGAGAATTGCTTGAACCATGGAGGCAGAGGTTGTAGTGAGCCGAGATCATGCCACTGCACTCCAGCCAGGGCAACAGAGTGAGGACCCATCTCAAAAAATAAATTATTTTGAGTCAGAATGAAGGGGTCAGTTGTTAAGCTGCCATATCTCCCAGTCATTGGACGTGGGCTGCCCTAGAAAGAAGGACAATGGGGGCAAGGCAGCTTTTGTTAATGAAATCTCCACTGTGGGGTAGCAGCAGAGGGTTGTCTTCCACCACCGTTCCCAACACCTGGAGAAATCGTCTTTCTTTCTCAAAGGGAGATAGCAGCAGTGTCTCTCAGAGCCCCCAGTATCACTAGATCCACTTAACAAACATCACACAGGCATTTCTGAGCACATTGGTGGCCAGGGAGGTAGTGGAGTTGAAATCTAGTTACAGCTTTCCATAAATCAAACAAGCATAAAAGCACGTGGTTGGTGGCTTGGGTCCATGCTGCTGGTCTCCCCAGCCTTGTCTCATATTCCCTCTCCCTCACTCAACCCACTCCATCCCCACAGGCTTCCATTCTATTCTTTCAACCCTCCAAGCTCATGTCTACCCTGGGGCTTTTGCACCGTCAATTGGAACTATCCTATTTGTGTGTTTGATGAGAACAAATATTGCATGAGCGTGGAAACTGTGCATTCACTCGTATCTCCTCACGACCTGGAACGTGACATAAAAAATACTTGCTGAAAAATTAATGAGTACCAGGCGGAGTGGATGTGCGCATTGTCTCATGCTCCCCTAACAAAGCGCCACAGACTGGGTGGCTTAACAGAACATACTTCTCACAGTTGCAGGGGTGGTTTTTTCTGAGGTCTCTCTCCTTGGCTTGTAGAAACTAGCTGTCTTCACATAGTCTTCCTTCTGTATCTGTGCCTAATTTTCTCTTATTGTAAGGACATGGCTCATATTGGAATAATGTCGATTAATTCTAATGACCTCATTTTAACTTAATTACTTCCATAAAGACCCGATCTCCAAATGTATTCTGAGGTACTGGGAGTTAGGACTTTGACATATGAACTGATGATGTGCAGGGGTGGGGGGGACACAGTGCAATCTGTAACAGTGCGGGGGACACAAAAAATCTGTGTAGTAGGCTTCCTTCCTTTCTTCCTTCCCTCCCTCCCTCCTTCCAAGTTTTGCTCTTGTTGACCAGGCTGGAGTGCAATGGCGTGATCTCAGCTCATGGCAACCTCTGCCTCCCAGGTTCAAGTGATTCTCTTGCCTCAACCTCCCAAGTAGCTGGGATTATAGGCATGAGCCACCACACCTGGCTAATTTTGTATTTTTAGTAGAGACCGGGTTTCTCCGTGTTGGTCAGGCTGGTCTCGAACTTCTGACCTCAGGTGAGCCACCTGCCTCAGTCTCCCAAAGTACTGGGATTACAGGCGTGAGCCACCAAGCCCGGCCCATGGGCTTTTTCTTTCAGGAGCATAGCTATACTCCACTAAAGAAGGCTGACCTACAGTAGCAACTTTTTTTTTTTTTTTTTTTTTTGAGTTCTCATGACCTACCAGGCACTGTGCTTGGTTTTTTTTTTACAGCTTTTTCTTATTTTGCTTCATAACAACCTATTAAGGTGAGTAGCATTATGTCCATTTTACTGACAAGAAGAGAGGCTCAGAGATGTTAAGCCACTTGCTCTAGGTCACACAGTGGATAGCTGGAGATGTTAGAACTTGAAACCAGCCGGGCGCCATGGCTCACACCTGTAATCCCAGCACTTTGCGAGGTTGAGACAGATGGATCACCTGATGTCAGGTGTTTGAGACCAGCCTGACCAACATGCTGAAATTCTGCCTCTACAAAAAACACAAAAATTAGCCGGACGTGGTGACACACACTACTACTATACACACATCCCAGCTACTGGCAGGAGAATTGCTTGAACCTGGGAGGTAGAGGTTTCAGTGAGTCGAGATCATGCCACTGTACTCCTGCCTGGCCAACAGAGCAACACTCTGTCTCAGAAAAACAAAAAACCTGAAGCCAGAGCTCCTGACTCTAAATCCACACAGTTAACCATTTCCAGAGAGTGTCTCTTGTCTATCTTCACAGCTTCCTAATCCCTAATTTGAAATGCTAATATCCCGCATCGACACCACCATAATTAGTTTAATTACACGGTACTTTGTGATGTGCTCTCGAAGTCACCTGTAGCCCTCTCCGAGGAGAAGAGAACCATCTGGGAAAGTAACAGAAGCCCAGATGTTCTCAGCATTCAGAATAGAGAAGCATGAACAAACATTTTTTTTTTTTCTGTTCCCAGTATTGTCAACACTAACGCTATGGTCCCCTCCCTGAAACTTAAGCCAAAATCAGAACTTACTTCATTCTCTGTTTTATTAGCTTGGAATTGGCCCAGGATAAGGTTAACCAATCAAAGAGTCCGAGAAAACTGCAACTAATTACCCTGAAAAATATGCTAAGCCTGAACAGATTTATTCAACTTTGCTCAGTGGGTGGTTTCTCAGGATGAAGGCCAAGATTTATCATCTGGTTGGCTTTCCCTTTGATTATTCAATGACTGGGATGACTTTCTTCCCATAAGCTGATACAGTCTCCCATCTTGGGGCGGGCGGCGATACAAAACACCACATTGACTGATTCACTCCAAACAGAATGTTTCTAAGAGAGCCAGACCTGTGCTGCTAATGCATATTCTCTGTTTTTCCTTTTGAATTCACAGCAGTAGATTAATGAAAAATTTAGTGATGGGTGGAAGGGTGCAGGTGGAATGTCTTACTGATTCCGTTGGGTGTCTATTCAAACACATATTTCCTTTGCTTTTTCTTTTTCGAGACAGAGTCTCACTCTGTCACCCAGCCCAGACTGTGGTGGTGCCATTACGGCTCACTGCAGCCCCCCACCCCCCGGGCTCAAGCAATCCTCCCAAGCAGCTTCAGCCTCCCAAGTCGCTAGGACTACAGGAGCACACCACCACCCCAGCTATTTTTTTATTCTTCTTTTTGTAGAGAAGAGGGTCTCACCATGTTGCCCAGGCTGATCTAGAACTACTGGGCTCAAATGATGCCCCGGCCTCGGCCCACCAAAGTTCTGGGACTACAGGCATGAGCCACACAGCGCCAAGCCCAGTACTTTTGACAAACGGGAAACCTCTTTCTGCTCTGAAGGGCGTTTTGGAAAATGCTAAGAAATGACCAGCAGGTGGCGTGCATGTCCCACGTCTCATAGAACTGTACTGTCAAGGCCCTGCTAAGACCTGCTTGCAAACGCCAAAAACTTGTTTTGCTGCGCGACATGTCCTATTATAACACGAGATTTGTGCATTCTTTCTCATCCTTTCTTCTCTTTAAGTTCTTTTTCTCATCACTCAAAAGCCTTTGCAATAAAGGTGTTTAAAAACTGGAAAATAAAGCCACCATCCAATGTCCACTCCCATGGCTTTCAATATACCTATATGTTGATTCCTTTGAAATATATTAATACATCTCCAGACTAAACTCATCCCTGGAACTACAACTGCCTACTTGACACCCCACTTAGGTGTCAAATATGCTTTACAGAATGAATTTAACCAAAAAGGAACTCTCTCTTCCCTGACCCGTCTGCTTGCCAAACTTGTTCTTTGCCATCTTCCCTGTTTCTACAAATAGGATTATCTTCCACATAGTTTCTCAGGCACGAACCCTAGGTGTCATGCTTTAGTGATCCCATTCTAACACACACACACACACACACACACACACACACACACATGCATCACTCCATCAGCAAATCCTACTGGTTCTGCATCCAAAAGACATCTTACATCTGCTGATTCCTACCCATCTCCGCAGCACTTCTATCATCCAGGCTGCCATCCTCTCCTGCCTGGACACTGTCAATAAAGCTAATCTGGTCTCCATGCCTCGACCTGGATTGCCAAGCAGGCTTTGAGGGGATCGTCCTGTATTTCTGTGTATCAATTCTAGCACAAAACAAAAAGACATGGTTTCAAGTTCTTTTTTTTATTTTATTTTTTTTGAGATGAAGTCTTACTCTGTCACCCAGGCTGGAGTGCAGTGGCCACAGTAGTGCTTGGTGTTTGTGTTTATATTCAGAAAAAAAAGAGGATCTAGGTTCAAAAAATAAAATATAAGTTTTTTACCTGCACAAATGTCTGCAAAAAAGAGTCATTTCCTTAAAACTCTGGTTCTGATTCTGGTCACAGTCCCTATTTCTTTTTTGTTTGTTTGTTTGTTTGTTTGAGATGGAGTCTCTCTCTCTGGCCCAGGCTGGAGTGCAGTGGCAAAATCTCAGTTCACTGTAACCTCCACTTTCCAGGTCCAAGCGATTCTCCTGCCTCAGCCTCCCAAGTAGCTGAGATTACTTCCATGTCTGGCAATTTTTGTATTTTTAGTAGAGACAGGGTTTCAGGTTTCACCATGTTGGCCAGGCTGGTCTCGAACTCCCGACCTTCAGTGATCCACCCATCTCTGCCTCCCAAAGTGCTGGGATTAAAACAAATGTTTTTGCAGCATTGCCTTTACTATATCCTGCACTGAACCTGACAGATAGTAAAATATACGGATACACGTAATTTCTAAAAATCAATGTAAAGTCCTGGCTGTCATATGAGGCAAAATAAACAAAAATAACTTCTATTACAATACGTATTTCAGTATGAAAATCTTCAAGCATGACTATGACTATACAAGAAGATGGTGAAGTAGTCAGATGTTTGCCACCTACTTTAAAGATGTGTATCTGAATTGCAGAGGAGTGAGGCAATGTTCAACAAAATATTGTCGACCCTTTTACTTTAAATCTTCTATTTCAAAATAATGGTTAATTAGGCACACATACAGCCTCCATGAATGAAAAGCCTTAAGTGACGACTGGTACAACTGCATGACACTATCGGCTCAGATTCCAAGGGTGGTGCTGCCGTCAATGACACCATTTTCCAAAGTGGCAAACAAGTGATGGCAAAGTCCTAGGGCCTTCCTTCTATTTCCACAATAGTAGCGTTCCTGGGAAGCTTGGTGTTCGTGTTTATATGAAAAAAAAGAGTTAGGATCTAGGTTCAGAAAATGAAAAATAAGTTTATTATTTTTTATAATTTATTTATTTATTATTTTATAATTTATTTACTAATATGTTTATTTATTTATTTATTTTGAGACGGAGTCTCGCTCTATCGCTCAGGCTGGAGTGCAGTGGTGCGATCCCCGCTCACTGCAACCTCTGCCTCCCAAGTTGAAGTGATTCTCCTGCCTCAGCCTCCCAAGTGGCTGGGATTACAGGCACCTGCCACCACGCTCGGCTAATTTTTGTGTTTTTTTAGTGGCGACGGGATTTCACCATGTTGGTCAGGCTGGTCTTGCACTCCTAACCTCAGGAGATCCTCCCACCTCCGGCTCCCAAAGTGCTGGGATTACAGGCATGAGCCACCACACCCAGCCCAAAAATAAGTTTTTTTTATCTGCACAACGTCTGATAGGACATTTCAAATCTTGGAGATACAAGTCAGTTTTTGCCCCATAAGCCAGTTTCTCACTGGCCCTCAAAGCAAATAGGACATCAGACTTCCCCATCTCCACCCCACACCCCTGCAATCCTTGTGACAACCAAAAGTACCCTCACAAGTAAGCATCCCCTAAGGATCCTACCACCTACTTTGAGAAACACTTCCTTGAAGTCATAAGTCGTAGGAGAACTTCAGGTCTTTCAGTCGCTCTTTGGGTCGCCACAGTGCCTACCCCATACCCTATCACCCAGCTTGGAATCAAAGGGTTAGCGGCAGGTGAGTGGAGTGGACTCTGAAGACTTGCGGATACCTCCAGAAACGAAAAGGCCTGCCCCTTTGAGCTATGGGCTGAGCCTCAGGCACTCGCTGAAACTCCAGCTCCAATGAGCACACAGTGCTGGGGAAATGCACTGTAAAAGAAAGAATCTAGGCCGAGATGAGTGGGACAGAGGGGCCCTGCAGGACACAACAGGGCGCGTAAGAACAGGAAGCTGAGCTGCAGCATCAGGAGAGCAAGGGGTCTAGAGCAGGGCTCTACTCCCAAGGCAAGCCCCCGTTGTAGAAGAATCACAGGGTCAGGACACTTCCAGAAATTCACAGAGACAGAAAGAGAGGGGTGGAGGAGACAGCACCGGTTAAGAACTTGGGCTTTGGGGCCAGGCACGGTGCCTCATGCCCTATATAGTCCCAGCACTTTGAAAGGCCGAAACTTGAGCCCAGGAGTTAGAGACCAGCCTGGGCAACAGGGCGAGACCCTGTCTCTATAAAAAATAAAATACATTTAAAAAATGTAAAAAGATTGCTTATAGCCAATACTGGAAAAAAAAAAAAGAATAAAAACGAAAAAAAATGTAAAAAGAACTTGGGCTATGGGATCAGATGGGATAAGAGAGGTTTACATTCAAGCTCCACTCACTGATGAGCAGTGTGACCTTGGGTGCATGATATTTTTTTTGAGATGAAGTCTTGCTCTGTCACTCAGGCTGGAGCATGGTGGCACGATCTCAGCTCACTGCAGCCTCCACCTTCTGGGTTCACTAGGTTCTCCTGCCTTAGTCTCCTGAGTAGCTGGGATCATAGATGTCCACCACCACGCCCAGCTCATTTTTTCCCTATTTTCAGTAGAGACAAGGTTTCACCATGATGTCCAGGCTGGCCTCAAACTCCTTACCTGAAGTGATCTGCTCGCCTTGGCCTCCCAAAGTGCTGGGATGACAGGCATGTGCTGCCGTGCCCGACCAGGCCCGTTGTTTAACTTGTCTTTGACTCAGCTTCCTCATCTGTAAAATGGGCACAAATAACAGCCCATACTGAATACAGTTGTTGCAAAGTTTTAGCGAGGTCACAGGGAAGGTGCTCAGCATGGGTGACCTGCAAGCCACTCAGGAGCAGGATCCTCTCTAGTTTTGCTCACCTTTGTACCCCTAAGTACTTGACAACAAGTCAGAGAATCAACTTCAGTTGAATGAACAGATGAAGAAGGGGCCTATGGAAAGTAGCTGTTCTCACTACTGTGAACAAAAACAAGAGTGGGAACCAGTGACTGGAGCTGGGGTAGGAAGTGGGGACTTGGTTTCTTTACTGGGACACAAGACCACGGGCAGTACTGGTTGCGAGAAGAGGAAGCCAGATCACCAGAGTAACTGAACCAAGGCTGCTGAAGTCTCCACGCGAGGAAGCACTGGGATCTGCAAGTGGGCGTGCAGCTGAGCCCCTGGGAGAAAGCCACGCAGCCCCAGCAATGGTTAGAAGAGACCAAAGGAGCCAGAGAGTTCCTGGGCACAAGAAATCCCTGGGAGGAGGGCTCAGGAGCACTCCCACGGGAGCACTCCACTGGCTTGAAAACCTGTGGCCCCATGACAGATAGGCCAGGGCTGCTTCCTCCCCTCTAAGAATTGGATACATGAGAACTAAAGAGGAGTAAACCGGGTGCCATCACTCATGCCTATAATCCCAGAGCTTTGGGAGGCCGACAGTGGATCACTGAGGTCAGGAGTTCAAGACCAGCTTGGCCAACAGAGTGAAACCCCGTCTCTACTAAAAATATAAAAGTTAGCTGGGTGTGGTGACACATGCCTGTAATTCCACCTACTCAGGAGGCTGAGACAGAATCACCCGAACCCAGGAGGTGGAGGTTCCAGTGAGCTGCGATTGAGCAGGGCACTCCAGCAGGGCAACAGAGTGAGACTCTGTCTCAAAAAAAAAAAAAAAAGGTTGAAGAGGAGCCATACAAAGTGAGAGGAAATTAGGCCAGCCTTGGCTCTGACCCCCACAGCAGCCCCACACCACATCACTCTCCCCTTGGCATTCAGAGCTTCAGCCACACTAGCCATTTCCTTATTTCTCAAAAACACTAAGCTTCCCCACCCACGCCCCCATCACCCATTCTTTGCCTGGCTAATTTCTGCTCACCCTTCAGGCCTTGGCTCAAATATCACTTCCTCAGAGAAGCTGTCCACGAACCCGCATTCTAGGCGGGGTGGCCTGTACTCAGTCTTACCCTCCTCTGCTGGAGGTGCTTCCTTCTGGGCATCTACCACTGTGGTTGTTGGGGTAGTAATTTGTTCAGTGTCCCGCTCTCCCCCTGGACTGTACTCGCTTGAGGGCAGGCACTATGTCGAATCCGTGACCCCGTATCCTCGGGGGCGTAGCCCCGTGCCTGGCACAGAGTTAGCCTTCAGTGGGTGTTACTAGAAAGGAAAATGGATGGGAAAGGAGAAGGAGCCCCAAACCTCACAGCAGCGTTTACTGGCTTTGTCTGAAAGACAATCAGATCCGCAAACAAGCTCCACTCTTAAGAAAACCAGGCCACTGACATTCCTGACTGAATATTCATTTTGCAGCAATTTCTCACCCTATTTCAGGGCCTAGCTCACAGAAAAGATTTCTGTTGTCCTCTCCCCTAAGATGCGAATGGCTGTGGTAGCAACTACTTTGATTTATTTTCCCCTCCTCTGTGCCATCCAGCAGGGTGTCATGAGCCATGTCGGGCACAGGTCTGACTATTTTTTCCATCTGTTTGATCTTGCTGGTGAGAAAATACATTTGGTACTAAATCCAAGGCAGGAATTGAAGCCAAAAAACAGATTCCTCCCTACCTCCTTGTGTGCCCGACCAGCTCACCCTCACTGCCACCATCACCACGCAAAACCCTGCCAAGCTAAAATCTGCCAAATAAGACACCCGGACACCATTTTCTGGTTCATGGGAAAGAAACCACAGTTTGTTTCTAGAGATTATTTCATTCTTCTTCCTTCCACATCATCATGCATGGGGAGTTCAGATTCTTTTAGGTACTTACAGGTAGAGAATGGTTGGCCCTAGAAAGCCAGCTCTTCTTGAAGGCACTGAAATGGCAGCAGGGACTGTCTGAGTTTGCCGGCACTTTACTACCAATAACTAATGAGCACTTCCATTTTTTTTTAGATGGAATCTTGCTCTGTCACGCAGGCTGGAGTGCAGTAATGTGTCAGCTCACTGCGACCTCCACCTCCCAGGTTCAAGCAATTCTCCTGCCTCAGCCTCCCAAGTAGCTGGGACTACAGGCGCACGCCAGCACGCTTGGCTAATTTTTGTATTTTTAGTAGAGATGGGGTTTCACCATACTGTCCAGGCTGGTCTCGAACTCCTGACCTTGTGATCCGCCCACCTCGGCCTCCAAAAGTGCTGGGATTACAGGCATGAGCCACCGAACCCAGCCTCCAGTTTTTTTTTTTTTTATCCTAACCATCTGGCCACCTGGGAACGTCCAATCGTTGAGCCCTCACTCTGAGCCAAGAACTATATAAACGATCCTATCTAGTCCTCCTCCCAGCAACTCTGTGGAACAGATAATTTTATTGTCTCCATATCACAGGTGAGGCAAACTGAGGCCTAGCAAATTTAAGTGACTTCCCAGACTCACACGATCAGCAAGAGATAACAGGAAGAGTCGAACCCAGGACTCTCAGTTAGCGACCTTTGTCTGATCTCTAAGCACCACACTTTGTTGTAAGAATAACGGCTACTAATAGGGTATTTTGATGGTTGCATTAGTTAATTAATGTAGTAACAATAGCAACAACACGATTGAGAATAATTACAGCTGTGTTTAATGAATGTGAGCTGCTGTTATTACTGCTGTTGTTATTTTATCGCCCCTGACTTAGAAATATCATCTCAGAAGGTAGAAAGAGC
Source organism: Plecturocebus donacophilus (assembly GCA_004027715.1). NCBI lineage: Eukaryota > Metazoa > Chordata > Mammalia > Primates > Pitheciidae > Plecturocebus > Plecturocebus donacophilus. Next base: position 87,879 of record PVKP010001502.1, on the reverse strand, counting down.
CATTCCTCTAACAATTCTTTCTCTTTGGCCTCTGCCCAAGGTCTGATCACAGAGGCAGCTGCCTCTGTGACTTGGGCATCTGTCTGCTGGGGTGGCCACAGCCCAATTGCTCAGTTCTCCCTGGGTCAAGGATATACCATCACATGGGCCCTAAACAAACACCCAAGTGGGATTTGAAATGTGGCCGTGAAGGTGACAAACCCCAGCTTCTATTACTGGTTCTTAGAACAAGGCTGTTTCCCCACATTGAGTCCTGCTATGATTCATACAAACTGAGAGCTGAGTGACAAGTTAAAGTCTTTCTTTTTTTAAATATACCGACCTGAAGAGACCTTGGGAAAATGGATGGGGCATTTTTAATAGGAGAAGACTACTTTAGCAAGCCCAAAGCTATTTCAGAGAGAGGGAAAAATAATTCATATACATCTATATCTGAAAACCAGCTTGTAATATCAGACATAATCTTCCCCTCTCCTGACTTTTTAAATATGTTAATTCTCTATTATAAAGAAGCTGGCTCACCACGTGGAAGGCCACACGGGCACAGGGAATACTGGGATCAGCAGCATAAACTCGCCGAGGCAATTCATGGACAGAAGCAGTTCTAGGTGTGGGGCTACTCAGATCCGGGTTCAAATCCTGGCTCCACCACTTACCAGCTGTGTCATTTGGGGCAAGTCTTTTTAATTTCTCTGAATTGTTATGAGAGAGTCATATCATGTCCACCTGGTAGATGTTTCATGGGGAACTGAAAATATAGTTAAGTCCTTTAGGTGAGCGGAGGAGGCAAGGCACAGTAGTTACGAGCTTTATGCTTGCAACCAGACCTAAGATAAAATCCCAACTCGGCCAGCTCCTGGTGGCTTTGGACATATCACTGCCGTGAGCTTTCGTTTACTCATCCATGAGAAAATCACCTACCTCTGAAGGTGGGAGTAAGGATTATGTGTGATGATGTAAGTAATGTGCTTAATCCAGTGCCTGGTGCTTAGGAGGGGCTTGAGAAAGGGTAAAGCCACCTAGTAGGTTCAGGCAGGACCCACGTCAGAGTTTCTTTGCTTTTGGTGGTTTTTTAATTTTTTTTTTTTTTTTTTTTTTTTTTTTGAGACAGAGTCTTGCTGTGTCGCTAGGCTGGAGTGCAGTGGTGCAATCTTGGCTCACTGCAACCTTTACCTCTGGGTTCACTGCAACCTCAGCCTCCTGAGTAGCTGGGACCACAGGCAAGTGCCACCATGCCTGGCTAATTTTTGTATTTTTAGTAGAGACAGGGTTTCACCATGTTGGCCAGGATGGTCTCGATCTCTTGACCTTGTGATCCGCCTGCCTCGGCCTCCCAAAGTGCTGGGATTACAGGCGTGAACCACCGTGCCCGGCTGCTTTTGGTGTTTTGTCTTCTTTGATTGTTATGAAATAGAGATGGTACTGTCCAGGCCGGTCAGCTCCAAACTCACAGACTCAAGCAATCCTCCCACCCCTGCCTCCCAAAGTGCTGGAATTATAGGCATGAACTGTGGCGCCAGGCTGGGCTTCTTTATGACCTGGCCAGAGGTCTGAAATCAGGTGCCCAGCCTGCATTGGGCAGCAAGCCACTCCATGCAGGCTGGGGGATTCAACTTGGAGTTCATCTCAGACATTGGTGGGCACTTTCTCTTCCACCCGCAGCCTCCTGGGAGCTGCTTGCCACATTTCCCCACTCCACCCCAGCAACTGCATTCTTAGATGTGGGCTCTGCCAACATCTGTCAGTGACTCTATCAGCAAAGGCTGAGGGAGGGGTTGAATTTTATTTTATTGTATTGTATTTTTATTTTACTTTATTTTTGAGTCAGAGTCTGGCTTTGTTGCTCAGGCTGGAGTGCAGTGGAGCCATCTCGGCTCACTGCAACCTCAACCTCCCAGGTTCAAGCAATTCCCCTGCCTCAGCCTCTCCATTAACTGCGATTACAGGTATGTGCCACCACGATTGGGTAATTTTTTGTATTTTTATTAGAGACAGGATGTCACCACGTTGGCCCAGCTGGTCTCTAACGCCTGCTCTCAAGTGATCCACCTGCCTCGGCCGCCCAAAGTGCTGGGATTATAAGCATGAGTCAGCGCACCCAGCCAGGAGGGGCTGAATTTTAAATTAATGCAAATTTTTCTTATGGCGATGAGGCTAATAAGAAAATTGATGGGGAGAGAATCACAGAAGATTTTTGCCTCCACCCTGGAATGATACAGAGTTGCTTCAAAGACAACTTGCCTGCATTCCTCTTAAAGGTAAATTTAGTCCTGGATAAAGTTGCAGATTAACACACCTGCTCTTTTTCCCTCCCACAAAGTGGGCACTGTCCCTTGTTATAAAGGGATCTTTGGCTGACGTCAGTAAGGGAATTCAGTGATCAGCCAATTTGATCATGGAAATTCTATTTATACCAGGGCTAATCCTTGATTAGCTGAAAGTGGGGCTTCACCTCTTCCTTTGCCTTACCCAGAGGATTTTAAAACATTGATTCTGACATTCCGTTCTGTAATTGTAGTTGCTGTACAGACAGTCCGGCCAAGAGTAGCAAGCAGGACTTTGGAGTCGGAGAGACCTCTGTGTGTCTTATGCCTCATTTCTTATATGTGAAATGGAACAAGGACCTACTTTATAAGTTTATGTGATGAATCAGTGAGCTCAGACACGTGTGGCAGAATGGTTTTCCCTCTCGCCTCCCGACACTCGCCGGGGGTAGCAGATACTGCTGGTTTCCTACTCAAGTGCAATTCCACACGCCTACTGTGTTCAAAACAGAAGTCCAGTTTGGTTCACTCTCCTTTAAGTGACCATGTCCTTTATTTTGTGGGACTACCCTACTAGGCAGTCCTAGGGAATACATCTTTTTTCATTTAAGCTAGTCCTGCAGGTCTTAATGCTGTTAAGCGGATCGTTTAAACAAGGGCACATGATATAATTCTGACCAATGAGACAAGAAGAAAATTGGCTGGGACGCCTCTGGGAAGGTTTTCATTGTTTTAAAAAAAGAAAACAAGGGCCAGGCCTGGTGGCTCATGCCGGTAATCCCAGCACTTTGGGAGGCCACGGTGGGTGGATTGCTTGAGCCGAAGATTTTGAGACTAGCCTGAACAACATAGGGAGACGCTGTCTCTTCAAAATACCATACAAAAATTGGTTGGGTGTGTTGGTGCAAGCCTGTAGTTCCAGCTACTCAGGAGGCTGCGGCAGGAGGATCACTTGAGCCCAAGAGGTCAAGGCTGCAAGAAGTCAAGATCATACCGCTGCACTCCAGACTAGGGGACAAAGCCAGATACTGGGAAAGAAGGAAAGAAAAGGAAAGGAAGAGAGTGAAAGAAAGGAAAGAAAGGAGGGAGAAGAGAAGGGACGAAGGAAGGAAGAGAGGAAGAAAGGAAGGAAAAAGAAGAAAGAGAAAGAAAGAAAGGAGGAAGAAGGGAAGGGAGGGAGGGAAAGAAAGAAAAAAGAAAGAAAAAGAAGAAAGAAAGAAAAAGAAAGAAAAGAAAGAGAAAACAATATAGATGTTTCCCTTTCTATCCGAGGATGTTGTCATCTTGTTAGCAGCAGTGAATTCATATGTGTCTGCAGCAACTCGATTCTTGCCTATTGGGAGGAAGTAATTCAACCAAGGGGCATAAAGCAGAGGGAGAGACCAAGGCAAGTTTTAAAGCAGGAATGAACCATTATTAAAAAGTATTAGATCAGGAACAAAAGAAAGTAAAGTATACTCGGAAGCAGACCAAACAGGCAACTTGAGAGGATCCAAGTGCCTGCTCATCTGACCCTTGACTTGGAGTTTTATGAATTGACATGGTTCTGGGATTTGCTTTCTTCTCCCTTGATTTTTCCTTGGGGTGGGCTGTCCACATGCCCAGTGGCTGGCCAGCACCTGGGAGGGGCTGTATACAGTCTGTTTACTGAACTTGTGCACGTGCTCATTTGAGGCATTTTTCCCTTGCCAGTCAGGTGTTTCTAGAGGAAGGTCATATACCAGTTAAACTCTGCCATTTTGCTTCATAGTGTGCATGTTTGAGCCCACTTGCCCAACTCCTGAGATCTTACAGGGATGCGGCTGGTCATCAGTTTTAGTTGGTTTCTGTCTGTTGAGAGACTGCAGTTCCCTGGCACCAACTGGGACCAATTATTATTTTAGCGATGGTTTGACAACCACCTGACCGTCACCTGATGGTTGCCTTCCATTCCCGGGGCAGGGGCCTCTCCTGCCCTGCTCATGTCTGCCCAGCTACCTACTCTAACAATCTCTACATGACACATGAGAAAAGGCAGCCGCTTCAGACCATGAAGAGACCCATCCTGTGAGGTAAGGGCAGCAAACTGAGACTGGGAGGGCGGAAAACAGAAGGAACCTGGGTGCTTGATGATATCATTAGGCCAGTGAATGAAACAAGCTGACAAATGCCCAATATAAGATAATAACTCTCCTCATTGTTTTAGCCACTTCCAGACAGCTGTTTTGTTACTTGTAGTCAAAAGCATCCCCAGAGCACTTATCGGGAAGGTTTGCAAATATTTGCATTCTCTCTTTTTGGACACATGGGAGGTGTATTAGTCTGTTCCGTTCGTACACTGCCAATAAAGACATACCCGAGACTGAGTAATTTATAAAGGAAAGCAGTTTAATTGTCTCACAGTTCAGCATGGCTAGGGGAGCCTCAGGAAACTTACAATTATGGCGGAAGGGGAAGCAAACACGCCCTTCTTCACAGGGCAGCAGCAAGGAGAAGAGCCGAGCCAAGGGGGAATAGCCCTGTATGAAACCATTAGATCTTATAAGACTCACTCGCTATCATGAGAACAGCATGGGGGTAAGCGCCTCCGTGATTCAACTACCTCCCACTGGGTCTCTCCCATGACACATAGGGATTATGGAAAACTACAGTTTAAAATGAGATTTGGGTGGGAACACAGCCATACCGTATCAGTAGGATTACACTTCCCTATCTCCTTTGAAGTAAGGTGCAAGTATTTGGCTTGCTTTGGCCAACAAAATGTGAGTGGAAGTGGAGTGTGTCATTTCCAGGTGAAAGCTTGTATGTGCCAGTATAATTTTCCATGCCCTCTTTTCCTATCTAAGCTATCAAGGATGTATAGATGAAAATGCTGTCGACTTGGATTCCCAGGGACTATGATAAATAGAGGCCTCTGAAGCCAGCATTACATATATAGTGTGACTAAGAAATGAACTTGGTTGTGTTAAACCAATTAAATTGGGAGTTGTTACTGTAGCAAAACCTAGCCTCTCCTGACTGAGACATTCCTTAGCAAGCACATTTAAATAAGGGGACAGAGACTCTGGAAAAGAAGGAGATGGGCGTTATAGGAGATTTCTCAACAGAAGGCTAATCTTTGGTGTGAAAGTCTGATTGATTCCTTTCTAGATAATTTACTTTTTAAAATATAAAGGAGTTTATTTTCTCTTTTTTCTATATATATAGAAATGGGGGTCTAGCTATGTTGCTCAGGTTGGTCTCGAACTCCTGGCCATAAGTGATCCTCCCTCCTTGGGCTCTCAAAGTGCTGGGATTACAGCTGTGAGTCACTCCACCTGGCTGATAACTCACTTTGAAACTAGACTACAGTACAGAATTATTATCTCCTCCCCACATTGCCTTTAAGATTCAAGCCCCAAGCCAGGCACAGTGGCTTATGCCTGTAATCCCAGCACTTTGGGAGGCTGAGGCTTGGCAGATCACCTGAGCTCAGGAGTTCGAGACCATCCCGGCCAACACGGTGAAACCTTGTCTCTACGAAAGATACAAAAATGAGCTGGGAGTGGTGGTGCTCGCCTGTAGTCCCAGCTACTCAGGAGGCTGAGGCACGAGAATTGCTTGAACCTGGGAGGCGGAGGTTGCAGTGAGCAGAGATCGCACCACTGCACTCCAGCCTGGGCCACAGAGTGAGACTCCGTCTTAAAAAAAAAAAAGAAAGAAAGAAAGAAATTGAATAAACTAAGGGAAGCATGGAATATGAAGAGAAGAAAAGGAAAGATTCAAGCAACAGAGAGTGAGAGGTCCCACTGGGCTCTTAGAGTGCTGAGACCCAAGGCCTTGAACCCACTGAAGTGGCTGGAAATGAATTGACTAGAGGAAGAGAAGTTCCTCCTGAATTACTTAATCCTGCTTTAGAATTAGCCACTGAACCCCAAAGCAAACAATTCCTCTAGTTCTGATCTGTGTAGCTTGGCTAACAGTAAGTCCGTTTGCTTATGGATAGTTTATTTGTTTCCTAGGGCTGCCATAACTAATACCACAGACTAGGTGGTTTAAACAACAAACATTTGTTTTTTTGCAGTCTGGAGGCTAGAAATCTAAGATCAAAGTATCAGCAGGGTGGGTTTCCTCTGAGGCCTCTGTCCTTGGCTAGGGCTTCCTTCTGTGTGTGTCTGTATCCTAATCTCCTCTTTTTGTAAAGACACTGGTCATATTGGATTAGACTCACACTTGTAACCTCATCTTACCTTAATTACTTCTTTAAAGACTGTATCGCCAAATACAGACACATCCCAGAGTACTGGGAGTTAGGACTTTGACTTATGAATTTGAGATTGGAGAGACATAATTCAGCCATAACAGAGCCTTCCTTTTCATGTCAAGGGTTAATAGTGCTAAGATTACATATGTGAAGGGCCTGGGCCTCAGCAGTTCCAATAAAAGGGAAGTAATACCATTTCATTGTTAACCTACTACAGGATCATAAATTCCCCGAGACTGGAGGTGTTGTTTGTGTGCTTCTTTGTGACCTGCAAGGCCCAACATCATTTCATACACTTGGCACTCATAAAATACAACACTCACACTGTGGATGTTGTAGGAAAAACATTACAGTGCTGTGGTTAAGAGCATAGTCTTTAAATTCAAGCATACTCAAGCTCAAATTCTTTTTTTTTTTTTTGAGACAAAGGCACTCACTGTCACCCAGGCTGGAGTGCAGTGGTGTGATCTCAGCTCACTGCAACCTCCACCTTCTGGATTCAAGTGAATCTCCTGCCTCAGCCTCCCCAGTAGCTGGGACAGGAACCTGCCACCATGTCCAACTAATTTTTGTATTTTTTTTAGAGACAGGGTTTCATCATGTTGGCCTGGCTGGTCTCAAACTCCTGACCTCAAGTGATCTGTTTGCTTCGGCCTCTCAAAGTGCTGGGATTACAGGCATGAGCCTCCATGCCCAGCCTCAAGCTCAAAACCATCTAATAGCTGTGTAACCCTGGGCACATCACTTATATTTTCTGTGGCTGTGTCCTCCTCAGTAACTTAGGTGTTGCGTTTTGTTTTGTTTTTTTGTTTTGTTTTGAGACAGAGTTTTGCCCTTGTTGCCCAGGCAACAAGATCTCAGCTCACCGCAATGGTGTGATCTTAGCTCACTGCAACCTCTGCCTCCCAGTTCAAGCGATTCTCCTGCCTCAGCCTCCCAAATAGCTGGGATTACAGGCATGTGCCACCACACCCAGCTAATTTTGTATTTTTAGTAGACATGGGGTTTCTCCATGTTGGTAGGCTGGTCTTGAACTCCCAACCTCAGGTGATCTGTCTGCCTAGGCCTCCCAAAGTGTTGAGATTACAGGCGTGAGCCCCTGTGCCCGGACAGTAACTTGGGTTTTTAATATCTACTTCTATTAAATTCCTATTGCCACTACAACAAGTTACCATGAACTTAATAGCTTTAAACAAGGCAAATGTATTATTTTACAGTTCTGGAGGTCAGAAGAAATGAGTCTCATTGGTGTCTGCAGGGCTGTGTCTCTTCTGGAGGCTCTAGAGAAGAATCCATGTTCTTGCCACCAGAGGCCACCTGCATTCCTTGGCCTATGGGCCCCTCTCATCTTGAAATTCAGCAATCGATTGCATTGCTCCACCCTCTGCTTCTGTCATCACAGCTCCTTCTCTGCCTCTGACTCTCCTGCCTGCCTCCTTCACTTATAAGAACGCTTGTGATTACCTTGGGACCATCCAGGATAATGTTCCCAACTCAAGGCCAGATGATTAGCAACACTCATTCCATCTCTAAACTTAATTCCTCTTTGCCACATAACCTAATATATCCGCAAGTGCCAGGGAATAAGATGTGGACATCATTACACATCATTACAGGGGATCATTATTTTACCTGCTATACTACCTCTCAGAATTGTTGTGAAGGCCAAATGGAATAAACTATGTAAAGGTAGGGGGTGGTTAGGACATTATTCAGCACAGTAAATGATCAATAAATGACAGCTACTGTTACTGAGTTACATAATGTTCTCTGCTTCCTAAGAATTCATTCTGCAAAATTACTCCTTGAAGGTTAACATCATTGAGAACATAATAGGCCTATATAGGCCTGTGAAAATGAGAGTTAGTTTAAAATTCAGGCAGAATTTGTCTTTGTGTACTGACGTCTGGAATCGTAGCATCTTCAAGCAAATGGATATTATACATCACCAAAGCCAGCTCTCTAATTTTACCAAAGAGTTAACTGAGGCCTGGAGAGGTCTATAAATGGTAGAACAAAGACTAAAAGCTAGATTTTCTCTATGACACAAATATTCAACGGCTAATCATGAGGCATTGTTTTAACACATATCTTCAACCTTTTTTCTCCCCATAATCCAGAAAGACTGGAATCTGCATGATGTCCACTTATACCAATAAAATCATATTTTCTTGCATTTTATGTAACTTTGCTACATAAAGACACTTATGAAGAACCTTCTTCTAGAAATGAGGTGCTTGGTTTTTCATGCATAGTTACCATTTGTTTTGTGGTCTGATCAGCAATATTTTCTTTGAGCTCCATCCCTCATCCCATTTCATAGTAATATATTCAGTTCATTACCTCTGACCTTCACCCAAAGGTGGCCACATGACCCAGGCTTGACCAATCTGAGGCTTCCCTGGGATTTTTACTACAGCCATTAAAAAAGATCTCTTTTTTTCTCAGATTGCAACATTGGGGCCACCAGCAGCCATCTCATTTATTGTATAGAATTAAAGAAGCATGATTAAATCATCTGTTCCCCTCAAAAGATACATAGGGACTGGTGTTTATAAGAACCCAAATAAATCTTTCTGTTCTTATTGCTCAAACCAGTTTCATTTGAATGCCTGCAATTTGTATCTCAGAGTCTCCACTAATGCAAATGATAACAATTAAATTAAAGATGTGATCTTTAATAGAAAACAGCTTCTAAATTTGAAGATTCCAATTCTTAGTAAATAATTCATGAAACAATATTGAAAGAATATAGGAAACCATTTTTAAAACTTTGTTTGAACTTTAAATGTGGTAATCCTTAGCAAACTAAAGAAGTGGGTTTTTTGTTTGTTTGTTGAGATGGAGTCTTGCTCTGTTGTCCAGGCTGGAGTACGGTGGTACAATCTCAGCTTACTGCAATCTCTACCTCCTGGGTTCAAGTGATTCTCCTGCTTTAGCCTTCTGAGTAGCTGGATTATAGGTGCCACCACCAGGCCCCTGTAATTTTTGGTGGTTATTGTTGTTGTTTCAGTAGAGATGAGGTTTCACTATGTTAGCAAGGCTGTTCTTGAACTCCTGACCTCAGGTGATCTGCCCACCTTGGCCTCCCAAAGTGCTGGGATTACAGGTGTGAGCCACTACACCCAGCCAAGAACTGTATTTTGATATGAATGAAGCCTCTTAAATTGTATAACCTGGACATATGAATATCCAACCAATTACTTTAAAAATATTTAGTGTACAAAAATATTTATATGCCAGGCACAGCTGGGAGCAGGACAACAATCAAGACTCATTTTCTTCTTCTTACACAAGTAATTCATGCTCACTGTGGCAATTTAGAAAATACAGCCATGCAAAAATATGACTAAAATAGTTTCTGATCCAGTCACTCAGAGAGCTATTATGAGTATTCTGAGGTACACTGACCCAGACTTTTTTTTCTGTACATGTAATGATAAAAGCAATAACTTACTGCATGCCTCATTCATGCCAAGAATTAGGGTCAATGTTTCATGTGGATTATTTAATTTGACATCACAGTAACTCAGTGAAATAGTGACTCTTCATTATTTTTATGTTATGGCTTGAGAAGTTGAGATAAGTCAGTTAAGGAACTTGTACAATATCACACAGCTAGTGAATGGTGGTGCTGGGATTGAATAAAGGTAGTCGCATTTCATTATTTTAATGCAAAAAAATAGGATTATACTCTTTCCTATCTGCTTTCTTAATTCAAAAATATATCTTGAAGGCTGTTCCATGAAATAAACCTATCACTTTGTTTTAAAGCACTATAGTGAACACCAAGTCACTCAACCAAGTGCTCACTTTAGATGTTTAGGTCAGTTCTAATTTTCCCACAACTATGAAGCCCACAGTCCAGGATAGGCCTGATGGAGTTCTATGTGCATCGTTCACCATAGAGAAATACACAGTCTTTCATAACCCACCACTCACCAGTCCTAAACTGTGAGTTCTACCTTCTGGACACCCTTGGCTGCCAGCCCTTCCCCGATGAGGCATGACCCTTCCTAGGGCTACATCTCTGCAAGGTGCCACATTTTCTGCTAGGGAGTCCCAATCCTTGAATGTCCCCTGCCCTATTTCCTAAACCCTAGGAAAGATGGAAGGCAGGACTAGCTTGCAGCTCCAGCTCAAACAAACAGAGCAGCATGTGGAGACTCGCATTGTGAACTTTTGCTCCAGAACTACTGCAGGAATATACCAGGAAAACCAAGAGAATCCACAGACCCTCTGAAGGAAGCGGATTGCTTCCACAGGACCTGGGAGACAGCCCAAATACTGTGCTGGTATCCACAGCTGAGAGACTTGAAGATAGCTCACATCACAGGGCTCTGTGCAGATAACCCCCAGTACCAGCCTCGAGCCTGGTAGCCCTGCTGAGTGGTTAGATCTAGAAGAGAAATAACAATCACTACAGTTCAGCTCTCAGGAAGCCACATCCCTAGGAAAAGGGGGAGAGTACTACATCAAGGGAATAGCCTGTGGAACAAAAGAATCGGAACAGCAGCCTTGAGCCCCAGATTGTCCCTGTGACATAGCCTACCCAAATGAAAAGGAACCAGAAAGACAATTCTGATAATATGACAAAACAAGGTTCTTAAACATACTCCCAGAAAATCACACTAGCTCACCAGCAATGGATCCAAACCAAGAAGAAATTCATGAATTGCCAGAAAAAGAATTCAGAAGGTCGATTATTAAGTTAATCAAGGAGGCACCAGAGAAAGGTGAAGTCCGATTTAAGGGGAAAAAAAAATGATACAAGATATGAGAAGAGAAATCTTCAGTGAAATAGATAGCATAAATTTTAAAAAGAAGCATTTCCTGATCCCTGGCTAGAGGCTACATCACCTGGGCTAACCATTTGGGGTGCCAGCAGTATAGAGAGGCCACCCCACTACTCCACCCAGTACATTATAGTTGTTCACATCCGTTGTTTTCTAAAGATTAAGGCATTTCTTATTCCTGTTGGAATCCCCAGTGCTGAGTACTATGCCTGCCATATAGCTCAATAATTGCTGAAGTAAAAGAAACTGAATCATTAATATTAGTATCTCTATTTGAGGAGTACCAGTCCAGTTATCTGATACCAGATAAGACATTCAGAAGGTTTTTCATAACATACTACTAGAAATATTTATATGATGCTTAGTGCAGACCTGGAACCATTTTACGAACTTTGCACAAAGTAGTTAATTTACTTTTCACTACAGTACTAAGTAGGTCCTGTTACTATCCCAGGCCAGGCACGGTGGCTCATGTCTGTAATTCCAGCAATTTGGGAAGCCAAGTTGGGTGGGTCACTTGAGGTCAGGAGTTCAAGACCAGCCTGGCCAACATGGCAAAACCCCATCTCTACTAAAAATACAAAAATTAGCCAGGTGTGGGGGCAGGTACGTGTAATCCCAGCTACTTGGGAGGCTGAGGCAGGAGAATCCTTGAACCTGGGAGGCGGAGGTTGCAGTGAACCGAGACTATGCCACTGCACCCCAGCCTAGGCAACAGAGCAAGACTCTGTCTCAAGGAAAACAACAACAATAAATACTAAAAAAGGAGTAGGTACTATTACTATCTCCATTTGACAAATGGAGAAACTGAGGCCCAAAGAGGTTCAGTTATTTGTCCAAGATTGCATAACCCGTAAGAGTCAGAGGCAGGATTTGAACTCAGTATCCAGAGTCTACCATGGAGGCAAGACAAATGCCCACCTATTGCTGAGCTACTAGGCTCTTTATTACAGCCAGATTCTCAGAAGACACTGTCTCTCTGCAGCATAGCCAGGGCCACTGTCTTGCTCTGAGACTGTGGTGTCCAGATTTGAACCACTGACACACAGTACACAGACTCTGGGCCTGAAGGCAACGCTGAATTCTTCTTCTGCTAATTGCTCTCAGAGAAACTTCGCAGTTCTCACAGCAGCTCTCCTCACATGGAGCAAACTCTGAATATCAACCACGTTCAGGAGCGAGGGATTGAAGCATATGTCAGAGTCAGAGAGAGAAACCAGTGACAGCCTTCTTCAGGGAAGGAGTGTGAGTTTTTTTTGCAGGCAGGGCTGCTTTTTAAGTGAACTTCTCCTCTTCATTTTTGAGTCCACCTGTTACCAGACCAGATGGCCCCAGCTAGCCTTTTCTTTCATAAGCTTCAAATAAAATACAACACCCTCTGGGATTTAACCAAATTCCACCCACTGACACTAGCTCCCTCTTTACCCAGGTGCTTCACGTTGAATACTCTTAGAATCATGGAATTTGACACCTACACAATCCTGACATTTGCGGATGGGAAAATGGAGGCCAAGAGTGGGTTCTCAGACTCTCATTGAGTCTATCAATACATGCTTAATGTACAGAAGGAGTGGGATCGAAAAGAATAAGAATCAAATAAATACCTAATGGGCTCTCACTATGTACTAAGCATTCTGCTAGGTTTGTGGATACAGACAAACGAGGCAAATATGGTCCCTGACCCTTCACAGATCTTACAGTCTAATGACCAGCCTAAATGTGACCATTCATTTTCATGGAGGGAAGTGCTTTGAAGAAGTTAAAGTGACTTGAGGATGTGTGCCAAAAAGGTCTGACCTACTGGCAACCAGGGACAGCTTCACCAAAGAGATGACGCTGCAACCAGCAGGAAAGAGTAAGTACTGGCTCAAAAATGGGAACAGGTACTCCAGAAGAGGAAACAGCTTTTGCAAAGAAGCCTGAAACCTGTAAGAGATGGCCAGAGCCACCAGGTGAAGAGAGGTGCACAGAGCAGCTACAGAGGGAGGCAGACACAGGAGCTGCCTGGCCCTGGTGAGAGATGTGAACATTCTCTGGGGATACTGAAATGATTCAAGCAGAGGAGTGACAGTTGGATCTGTCTCTTGAAAAGGCACTTCTGGCTTGCAGCTGATCGTAGCACAAGCAGATCTGGGGACTCAGATTCAAGCCTCTTGTCTTCCTGTTCAGTGTTTTTTTTTCACCAGCCCCCAAACTGAGGAACCCTGTTCGTTGTTTGTTTTGAGACAGAGTCTCACTATGTCACCCAGGCTAGAGTGCAGTGGCACAATCCCTGTTCACTGTAGCCTCTGCCTCCTGGGTTCAAACGACTCTCATGCCTTAGCCTCCCGAGTAGCTGGGATTACAGGCGTTTGCCACCACATCTGGCTAATTTTTTTATTTTTTGGTAGAAATGGGGTTTCACCATGTTGGCTAGCCTGGTCTCAAACTCCTGGCCTCAAGTGATCCACCTGCCTTGGCCACCCAAAGTGCTGGGATTACAGGTGTGAGCCACCACACCCAGACTGTTTGCTTTTTCTTTGAAGACAGAGTCTAACTCTGTCGTTCAGGCTGGAATACAGTGGTATAATCAGATCTCACTGTAACCTCAAACTCCTAGGCTCAAGCAACCCTCCTGCCTTAGCCTCCCAAGTGGCTAGGACCCCAGGCATGCACCACCATGCTCAGCTAATTTAAAATGTGTATTTTTTGTAGAGACGGGGTCAGGGGAGAGACATTCTCACTGTTTAACCTAGGCTGGCCTCAAACTCCTGGCTCCAGCCATCCTCCAGCCTCATTCTCCCAAGTAGCTGGGACTATAGGCATAGGCCACCACTCCCAGCTCCCTTGTTCCATATTTTTGTTTAAATTTTACCCACTTCCCTATCTGCTACATTGCCAGAAGTGACTGAGAGCTCAAAACGTGGACCCAGATAGATGGCCTGAGCCAAATCCCTTTCCCACAGCTGGGGCTGCTGGCTGCTATGTGCGCCGGAGGCTGACACGGAGAGAAGTGAGAAAAGCAGAGCCAAGAGCCAGAGGAAGAAAGAGTTTGGGCAGCCCTGGGTTGCTGGTTCTAGTCCCGGAGGCCACGGCTGCTGCACTGTTTTCCAGTTCTGTGAACTACCAGAACAGCCCTGCAAGCTTCTCAAGTCACTTCAATCCACTTCTTGCTTTAGCCACGTTGAGGAGTTTTGACACTTGTAACCAAAAAGAGTTCTGACAAATACACAAGGTCACAGGATATTCTGAATCATCGACTTGGAGCCCCAAAGTTCAAAGAGGCCTCAAAAGGTCATCCAGGCCAGAGGCTTAAAAAAAAAAGAAAAAAAAATTCTTCTATTTTAAATAGCTAAATCTTCTTTTCAAGTCTTCAGGAACCCAAATATATAAAACAGAAAAGAGGAAGTGCTGTGGTAGCTGTGAGAGTATGGAGACCCAGAGCCCTGTGCACCACGTCCTCTGTATCCAGCTGAAAGCTACTCATCTGGTCCAACTTCCTACATCGGGAATCACTTTGACCACATTTTTGACACCTGGTCACCTAGCCTCAGCTTGATCACATCCACATGAGCAGCTGAGTAAGCCTTGAGGCAGTCCCCTTCCTTTTGTTGACTTCTCTGATAGCGAGACAGTTCTTCCTCTGCCTCCTGGTGGCATTCGCCCATGGGTCTTAGTCCTTGGGGGTGAAACCGAGTGAATTAAATGCACCTTTCCTGTGGCAGCCCTTCCTGATGACAACGATGATGTCCCACTTAGCTCCCAGCTTACACATCCTCACTTCCTTCTGACTGTTCCTCATGGTACATCATGTCCAGCTGGTGAGATGCCTAAAATAGGCACGCTGCTGTTCAAGGTGTGATTTCAGGAGGGCCATAAAGACAGAAGGCTTAGAGTTAGAGAACATGCTTATTTTAAAACACACACAGTACCACATGCACACGCACCCCAGAGGTTGATGGTAGCCCTTTCACTTCCTATGTGCAGCATTTCCCCTGTGCCAGGCACTATGCTCAGGACTGTCCCCTGCTGAGAACCAGCTTGATCAGGAGACCCCTACCCAGGCAGGCTGAAGGTATTGAGAGGCAGACACCCAGATAGCCCAACAGAGTGGGTCTATCCTAGGGACCAACAGCCTGAGAGCCTATGGGGCTTGCAGCTCTCCAGGACTGAAGGCCCTGAGCAGAGATTAATCCACATGCTTATTTGCTCTTTGACAGGTGATTCTTACTAATACACAGGTGTTTTACATATACACATAACTCAGTAATATACCAAGTAGGCAGCTGTCACCTGCCTACCACTAATTACAAACTACAAGGAGCCATGGGCGCAGGGTAAACATGTTGTTTCTCAGCAGTCCACTCCACTTGTTCTTTAGCCTTCACAACATACCCATGACATTAGGTGCCATTTTTATCCCCATTTAAAATATGATGCCTGGAAGAGTTCAACTTACTGGCTCAAGTACAAGTACTAACATGCGGTGGGAGTGGGATTTGAACTCACTCACCTGACTCTAAAGCTGAGGTGGCTGAGTATATTTCTATTAGACCACATGCCTCTCTTTGCTGCTAAGCACCTAGCCTGGGAAGATGATAAAGTGGAGCCCAGGAAGGATATGATCAATGCAGATAACTTTTATATCACTGTGGTCAGGACACAAGGCGGGCACCTCCTTTGTATATGAGCCTTGGAAATGCTTCTTTTAAAACATAACACAGTCATTGCATGTTAGAGATGATTTAATCTGTTATTTGAGTGAGCAATCGAGGAAGATGTGGGTCTTCGGGGTTCAAATGAGGAGGCATGACTGCCTGGTGACCAAATTGATTGCAGTGAGCCAGTTTCCCTTTTCTCCTGTCTGTAGAGACTCTTTAATCTCTTTTCCACCCAACCCCCACTTCTGGATGCCATTCTTCCCTAGAAGGAGAATCTGGGGACCAAAACCATGAAGGAACCAGGCTTGACCACCTTGAAGCCCATGATGTTCTCAGAAGGGAGCCTGGCCCCAGGTCTCTGCCTGCCTCCTACCCTCAGGGTCACATCCATGTTCCAAGAGCATGTCTGATGATTTCTTAAAATGTTCCAGGTGTGAATTGTAATAGTAGTGATAGCAATCATATTCTTGGTACCTTTTATTGAGCAGTTGCTATATACAGGCTTATACAACATCTCATTCAACCCTCACAACCTGCCTCCCTTGTGAGTGTTACTATTAGCCCATTTTCCAGGCATATTCATTGAGCTCAGGGGAAACTGGGTAATGTACGAAGTTTTTTTGCCCAAACTCACCCACTTATAAATAGCATGGCTAGGCCGGGCATGGTGGCTCAAGCCTGTAATCCAAGCACTTTGGAGGCCAAGGTGGGCGGATCACCTGAGGTTGGGAGTTCAAGACCAGCCTGACCAACGTGGTGAAACCCCGTCTTTATTAAAAAAAACAAAAATCACAGCTAATATTGGAACATTGGCAATTTGACCTAGAGCCCAGCTGTCTTGATATATTAAGTAAGAAAACAGATTTCAAAACAGTACAGGATACTACAGCAAGGAAAAGGAACAAACCATGAGCAATGAGACACATGACTCTCACCACAGTTACACGAGGGAAAGAACCTCCATGAAAGCGTACAGATTATATGATTGCATATACATGATGTATTCAATTTACAAAATTCTAGAAAACATCAACAAAATTCTAGAAAATGCAACAGAAAACAGATGGGTGGTTGCCAGGGGACTGAGAGGGCCAGGAGTGAGGTGTCAAAAAAGCATAAAGACTTTTTTTTTTTTTTTAGGCTGGGTCTCATTCTCTCCCAGGATGAAGTGTAGTGGAGCTGTCATGGCTCACTGCAGCCTCGACCTCCTGGACTCAGGAGATCCTCCCACCTCAGCCTCTGGAGTAGCTGGAGCTACAGGCATGCACCACGATGCCTGGCTAATTTTTGTATTTTTTGTAGAGACAGGGTCTCACTATGTTGCCCAGGCTGGTCTCGAACTCCTGGGCTAGGCAATTTTTTCACCTCCACCTCACAAAGTGCTGGAATTACAGGCATGCACCACTGCACCCAGCCCAGCATGAGTAAATTTTGAAGTTGATGGAGTTCTTTGTTCTTTGATTGTGGTGATGATTTCCCAGGTGTATGCAAATGTCAAAACTCATCAAATTGTAGACTTTAAATGCATGTCATTTGTTGTATGTCAATTATATCTCAATAAGGCTTAAGAAACACTATCATGAATCATTCTGGTCTAGGTTTTTTAAAATTATTATTTTTTTTTTAGTGGGGCTCGAACTGGTTTAGTTTCTAAGGAAAAATATAGATACACATATACACATGCATATATACATATTACAGGTAATACATATGAAGTTATATATGATAAATATTAATGTATAATTAAAACATATAAATTATATATAAAATATGCTATATATTTATAAATACGTCGTATTTATGTATGACAACATGACCCACAAGGCTGCTGTGTGGTCTAGTCCCTGACCCTTCCCCAGTGTCATTTCTCACTGCTGCCCGTCCCACCCTCCCAGATGGACCACACGGTATTTACTTTGATTTCCTCCATCGCCTCATGCACGCTCTGCTTCCTGGCCTTCTCATTGCTATTTATTTCATCTGCCGGGAACACTCTCCCAAGCTTCCTTGATGCTTCAGGCCTCAGCTAAGGTGTCCTTTCCTCCTTCAGCCCAAAGTGCTTCCCCTTTGGCATCCAGTATTGTAACTGTTTAATACCTTTTTTCTATTGTTGCCCTGTATGTTTCATGAGGGCAAGAGACCCTGCGTCTTGCTCATGAAGGTATTCCAAATACGTATCACATAGTAGGTATTCACTAGTGATACTTCTAATGAAAGACCAAAATGATTTTTTTTTTTCAAGATAGAGTCTTGCTCTGTCACCTAGGTCGGAGTGCAGTGGTGCGGTCTCGGCTCACTGCAACCTCCTCCTCCCTGGTTCAAGCAATTCTCCATCTCAGCCTCCCAAGTAGATCAATTGAATATGAACTGCTAACCGATATCTCCCATTTATCTGGAGCTCTCCATTTTACAAAGCGTTTCTCATTTACTACCCCAATGATGCCTCACAGGAACCCTGTGGCGAAGGTGACACAGATGTCATTTTTACCCATTTTAAAAGGAAGCTGGGGCCCCGGGAAGCTAAATGACTTCACCCAAATGGTAGATAAGGTGAACTATGCATCAGGAGCTGACCTGGAGTAACGGCTCACGGCTCTTTACCAAGTGGGGTCTTGCCTGCTCTTTGAAACCTAACAATGACTAAAGGCCCCTACCTACCTCCTTGGCTAAGTCCAAGTGTTTCTAAAAGTTCCTGGGACTTGGTGTTCTTTCAGTCACGAGGGCTGTCCTGTTCCCATCATTTTATCTCAATTGCATCTCATCTCAGGCAGCTGATAACCTTTCTCTTTAGTGTTTAATCTTTATTTATTTTATTATTATTTTTTGAGAAAGGGTCTCACTCTGTCACGCAGGCTGGAGTGCAGTAGCATGATCACAGCTCACTGAAGCCACAGCCTCCTGGACTCAAGTGATCCTCCCACCCCAGCCTCCTGAGGAGTTAGGATTGTAGGCACATGACACTACACCCAGACAATTTTTTCTTTTTAGTCTTTGTAGAGACAGGGTCTTGCTATGTTTGCCTGGGCTGGTGTCCAACTCCCAGGCTAAAGCGATTCTCCTGCCTCAGCCTTCTGAAGTGCCAGGATTACAGGCGTGAGCCACCTCGCTGAAGCTGATCACTTCTGTCTGCTCAGCTCCAACAGAGAAATGGTGCAACACAGTTCCTTCCCTGGGGGATGGTATGCCTTGGAGACCATCAGTGCTCAGTGCTTAGCTAAAGAAAGGCTCACCTAACCCTGTTCCTGTCCTTTGATCTTAGAACTTGGAAAATTTGCTTTGTTTGTGTTTGTGTGTGTGTGTGTCCCTCCTTTCCTTCCCTCCCTTCCTCCCTCCCTCCCCTCTTTCCTTCCTTCCTTCCCTCCTTCCTTCCTTTCTGTCGTCCAGGCTGGAGTGCACTGGGGCAATCTCCATTCACTGCAACCTCCATCTCCTGGGTCCAAGCAATTCTCCTGCCTCAGCCTCCCAAGTAGCTGGGATTACAGGCACATGCCACCATACCTGGCTAATTTTTGTATTTTTAGTAGAAACAGGGTTTCACCATGTTGACCAGGCTGGTCTCAAACTCCTGACCTCAGGTGATCCACCTGCCTTGGCCTCCTAAAGTGCTGGGATTACAGGCATGAGCCTGGCCTTCATTTGGTTTTGTTTTGTTTTGTTTTGTTTTGTTTTGTTTTGTTTTGTTTTGTTTTCCAGCAGAGACATGGTCTCTATTAGAAAGAAGGAAAAGAGAAAGAAAGAAGAAAGGAAGGAAGGAAAAGAAAAGAAAGAAAAAGGAAGGAAGGAAGGAGGGAAGGAGGGAGGGAGTGAAGGAAGGAAGGAAGGAAAGAAGGAGGGAGGGAAGGAAGGGAATAAAGAGGGACAGATGGGATCTCCCAAGCTGGTTGTCTTGAACTCCTGGGCTCAAGCAATCCACCCACCCACTTTGGCCTCCCAAAGTGCTTGGATTATAGACATGAGCCACTGTGCCCAGCCTGATTTTCCTTCTAACATTTAAAAACAAAACAAACGGATACATTTTACATAGAATCCTGGTTTCATGCTTCTCTCAAAAAATTGGAAGAGTCAACAACTCAGTGTCTTCAGTCAAACATGGGGACAAAAATTCAAGTTGAATAGTTGAGTAACGGCTGCCCGCTTTGGCCAGGCAGGATAGCTTGCCCTCTTCTTCTCCAGAATCCACCAGCCTCTCTTGTTTGTGTGACCACTCTGGCTCCTGGAGGCTGCTGAGTTTGTAATCCCTTGTTTGGCAATGGAACCCAAAAAGCAGAGATTTTACAATGTCAGTCTTCTTTCTTCCCTTCCGTAAGTGGAAAGACCCAGTATAGAGATTCATTTTTCCACTGATGTAAATTATACTACCACCCCAATTTAGATTGCAGAAGCAGTTACAAAGGGTTTGGTTTTAAATATATTTTCCACCTCACTGCAAAAATGTTATATGGCATATTTAAAAATCCTCCCCCCACACCCAGTAAAGGTTTTTTGTTTGTTTGTTATGTTTGTTTTTTTAATGACAACTGATATTCCCACCATTCAACTATCTACCATGCTTTGAGATTTGGGGATGATTCTAGCTGATTCTAGAATTATAACTGAATAAGCATAATACCTGTCTTCTGAGTAACTTTCAGCAATGCAGCCCCTAGCATATCTTATTAAATGCTTATTAAAAGAATCGCATTTTAGGTTTACTGTTTGAAACTCAATGCATATTTTCAAAGGCAGCTCCAATTTCTCTTAAGGCCTGACACCATTTTTTTCTCCCTCTCCCACTTCGAAAATTAGCTGACCCTCAATTTCCTTCAGTGATCCTTAGTCCCAGTAGAGAGGAATTGGTCCTAATTGCACAAATGTTCTCCCTCATTGCTGACGTTGGACAGTCATCTGATTTGTTTTCACCTGAGAGGTCCCAGGCAAGCACCATCTCAAAGGATAGGGCAAAGTCTAGAGCAAGGGTTCTCCAGGTGTGACTTCAGACCAGCAGCAACATCATCATTTGACAACTTGTTAGAAACGCAGGCTTGGCCCTGCCTCTGACCTATTGAATACAAATCTGCACCTTCACAGAATCCCCAGTTGATTCATAAGCACATTCAAAGTAAAACAAGGTTGACCAGGTACAGTGACTCACACCTGTAGTCCCAGAACTTTGGGGAGGCCGAGGCGGGAGGAATGCTTGAGTCCAGGAGTTCAAGACCTGCCTGGGAAACACAGCAACACCTGGTCTTTATTGAAAGAAAAGAAAAGAAGGAAAAAAAGAAAAGAAAGGAGAAAGAAAGAGAGAGAGACAGAAAGAAGAAAGAGAGAGAGGAAGGAAGGAAGAAAGGAAGGGAAGGAAAGGAACGAAAGGAAAGAAAGGAAGGAGAGAACAAGAGAGAAAGAAAGAGGGAGGGAAGGAAATAAAAAAGGGACAGCCAGGTGCAGTGGCTCACGCCTGTAATTCCAGCACTTTGGGAGGCCGAGGCAGGCAGATCCCCTGAGGTCAGGAGCTCGAGACCAGCCTGGCCAACATGGTGAAAACTTGCAGTGAGCCAAAATCATGTCACTGCACTCTAGCCTGGGCAACAGAGCGAGACTGTCCAAAAAACAACAACAACAAAATATTTAAATTATTTGTAGTTCAATTATGTTTAAATTGTTTTGTAGTTATTTTTAAATTATTTGTAATTCCATTTTTAAATTATTTGTAGTTCATTTAAAAATAATAAACCCATCATATATTAACATATCTTTTATGAAAATAGGTGTATTTTCTAAAATGAACAAAAGAAAATGAGAAGAATGGCATGATTTCAATTTTTGCAAATCTCTTTAATGTCTTCCTTAATAGAAGACAGCTGGCTTCTCATAGCTGCTTCTGCCGTCTGTCTATTGCAGCCTCACATGTCATGTGGTCTTTGGAAAACTCCACCGTGCACATGGGAGAGAAAGAGGGAAAAAGGCAACTATCCTCGTAGTATTCTTATAAAACTAGTGTTGACTTCACGTACTCCCTGAAAGTCTTGGGGTCCGGAACCACATTTGGAACCACTGCTGGGATGCGGTGATGGAGAGAGACCTCACAGGAGGCAAGGCCTCACAGAGGAGGAGCCAAGACTTCCAGCTTTAAAAAGCATGGAGATTGTTGCCAGGTGGTTCGCGCTTGTCATCCCAGCACTTTGGGAGGCGGAGGCAGGAAGATCACTTGAGGTCAGGAGTTCAAGGCCAGTCTGGCCAACGTGGTGAAACCCCGTCTCTACTAAAAACACAAAAATTAGTTGGCCACCCGGCCGGAGTGGCCAAGGACTGTAGTCCCAGCTACTCGGGAGGCTGAGGCAGGAGAATTGCTTGAACCTGGGAGGTGGCGTTTGCAGGGAGCCGCGATCACACCACTGCACTCCAGGCTGGTTACAGAGCAAGACTCAGTCTCAAAACAAAAAACAAAAAAAAGCATGGAGATTGTACAGTGAACTTCACTGCGAATTCTGGTCCTGCCTTGGTCTTAGAATAGGTGCGGGACTATGTATGGACGTGTACCCTGCCCTCTCTGAACCTGTTTCCCGGTGTGCTTTATGAAAAGGGCGACCTTTAAGGTTCCAGGCCGCGCCCCGGCCCCCAGCGCCCCCCAAGCCTCCGGGAGGTCTCAGCAGGGACTTCAGAGCAACTCTCCCGTTTGCCAGCAGAAGGCGATGGAGACCAGCCTGAGCTGGACCACTTCCACCCCAGAGGCCCTTCACCGCGCCCCATCCAGACACAAGGTTCCCTAGTGATCCGGACGGTTTCCTTGGCACCGCTGGCCCCAGGTATCTCAGGCCACCCAGGCTGTCCCCAGGGAGCGGCTGGAGGCGCCGAGAGCCCTTCATATTGACCCAGACACGCGGCCAGGTTGAGATGCTGGGATTCTCCCAAACCCAGTCTGGGAGGAGCCGGGGAGAAGAACCGGTTTGGGCAAAGACACTTCAGCCCTCCCCTCACACCCCGCGCCGGGCCTTTCTGTGGGAAACCACCCAGGAGCTGCTGACTTCTCACAGGGAAAGCCGGGCGGGGCTGGCCGGAAGGGAGCAAGACGGAGAGAGCGCCGCGCCAGCTCCCCGGGGACAGCCTGCCTGCAGGCACGAGGCTGCGCTTGCATCAGCGCCTGCCAGGGCAGGGGCAGGGACCGCGGCCACCGGCGACGTCAGTCGCTTTCCCAGAAGAATTCCACTTCCTGCGGCTGGGGGCCGGCTGTGAGGGGGCGGTGGGGGGAGGGTGGTTTCGCAGGATGACAGTACTCATTTGCTGCATCGCCTCGATCACACATTCTGTTGTCTAGGAGACCAAGAGCATCCTGGCCGCCTCAGGGAGACTGGCCCGCCCCCGGGAAGTGACCCGGGGCACGGCCCACTCGGGAAGCCCCTGGCTCTAGGGTGCAGGTCCCAGGAGACTAGGCCACCACGGTTCCTGGATTCTGCCCTGGGGGCACCCTGTGGCCCACCTGCCATATTGTACCTGATCGTCAAGTTTTCGAAGCACACTTGCCCGAGGGCGTTAGAAACAAGCCAGAGAAAATTAAAGCTCCAGACTTAAGAGAGCACGTGGCTGGGAGAGCTGACCTTTCAAGCCTCTGTGATTTGGTTTGGTTTGCATTGGGTAGAGTTGGGGTTTTTCTTACCTCGCCTGAGATCCGCATCTGAGAACCTCTTAAGAGTCAGTGGTCTCATCCACTGCCAGTGAAGCAATGCTTGTTTTATTTTTTGTTTGTTGTTGTTTGAGGCAGAGTCTCGATTTGTCACTCAGACTGGAGTGCAGTGTCTCCATCTCCGCTCACTGCAATCTCCGCCTCCCTGGTTCAATCCATTCTCCTGCCTCAGCCTCCCCAGTTGCTGGTATTACAGGTGCATACCACCATTCCTGGCTTTTTTTTTTTTTTTTAGTAGAGACAAGGTTTCGCCATGTTGGCCAGGCTGGTCTCGAACACCTGACCTCAAGTAACCCGCCCACCTCGGCCTCCCAAAGTGCTGAGATTACAGGCACGATCCACCATCCCCAGCCCAAATGTTTGTTTTTATTAACTTTGGCAAGCATTTCCTGAGCAGCCAGACTGTGCCAGGTGAAGACAGAGAAGGGTGATAACTTGCTAGTCAGCATGTACTGGGCCTTGCAAAGCTGCACAGGCATGAAATTGTGGCTTCAACACAACCTTATGAAGTAGATGTTATCCCCATTTTACAGAGTAGAATACCCAGTTAATATGAGACAAACTGGGAAGTAAAATCAAATCTGAGTCCTAAACTAGAACTCTTTACCATTAACAGGCAGCCTCGAAAAACATCAATTAACATAGTAGACAGGGCCCTTTTTCTTGAAATTGATATATTTTTACTGTACCACCAAGACCATGCATTTAATCTTTAATTATGTGTTAATAATGTGAGATGAGGATAAAAATAATCCCAAATAAGAAACATGTAATAACATCAATGCAAGTAGCATTGATGGCCTGCTGTATGCCAAACACCGTGCTAAGCCCACTACCGTTATTGCCTCATTTAATACAACTCTGTGAGGTCAGTTCTATCCCTTTGATTCCTACTTTGCAGATGAAGAGACTGAGGCACAGAGGTAAAGAAACTTATCTATGTCACAAGGCTAGTAAATTAATGCTTAGTAATTAACAGAACAGTGTCCCAGTCCATAGTAAGCACTTAATACACTTGTACTCTGCTTTGGAAAGAATGGAGAGACTGCAGTGTAAACAGACATCCCAGGAAAACCTCGTTCATTTGGACCATTTCCGTCTGGATTTTATTATAATTTGAATTAGGGCAGGGTTCTTTTTTTTCTGCATGGGGGGAAAAGCTAAGCAAATAGTGCAAACAAAGTAAAAACATTTTTTCTGTTTTTACTTTGGGGCATTTTAGAATTTAGACAGGAGAGGGTGTGTTCGGGATAGTCTGGCTCTAGACACATTTTAGAATTTATAAAGTACTTTCCTTTTTTTCTTTTTTTTTGACAGAGTTTTGCTCTTGTTGCCCAGGCTGGAGTACAATGGCACAATCTCAGCTCACAGCAACCTTTACCTTCCAGGTTCAAGTGATTCTCCTGCCTCAGCCTCCTGAGTAGCTGGGATTCCAGGCCTGCGCCACCACACCTGGCTAATATTGTATTTTTAGTAGAGACAGGGTTTCTCCATGTTGGTCAGGCTGTTCTCAAACTCCTGACCTCAGGTGATCTGCCCACCTTGGCCTCCCAAAGTGCTGGGATTACCATGCCCAGCAAGAATTTATAAAGTTCTTTTCTACCCAGGAGTTAACTTTATCTTCACAATATCCCTGAGAAGTAGTTAGAGCTGGTCATCTTTGCCCCAATCTACAGGTGAACTCTGAGAAGCTTCCTAAAGAAGAATTTCTAACTACTAAAGAGAACAAATGATCTTCAGAGACTCAAAAGTAAACTGTCTACAATGGCAAAGCTGTGAAAACAACAAATGAATGGATAAATGAAATGTAGTATGTACATACAGTGAAATGCTATTCAGCCTTTAAAAGGAATGAAATTCTTGTAAATGCTACAATATGGATGAACCTTAAAGACATGATGCTAAGTAAAATAAGTCAGACACAAAAGGACAGTATTGTATGATTCCACTTATATGGAATGTCTAGCATACACAAATTTATAGATACAGAAGTAGAGTAGAGGCACCAGGGGCTGGTGGGAGGGAGGAATGGGGAGTTCTCGTTTGATTAGAATTCAATGTTCGATTTAATTGAAGATGAATTGAAGGGACGTTGAACAAGCTCTAGGAAGGGGTAGTGATGTTTGCACAACATTGCGAATGTACTCAATGCCTCTGAATTATGCACTTAAAAATGGTTAAAAGGCTGGTTAAAAGATGGCTCACGCCGTAATCCCAGGATTTGGGGAGGCTAAGGTGGAAGATCGCTTGAGCCCAGGAGTTCGATACCAGCCTGAACAGCATAGTGAAACCCCATCTCTACAAAAAGTTTAAAAAATTAGCTGGGTGTGGTGCACATGTCTATAGTCCCAGCTGCATGAGAGGCTGAAGTGGAAGGATTGATTGAGCCCCAGAGGGTGAGGCTGCAATGAACGATGATGCCACCACTGCACTTTAGCTTGGGTAACAGAGAGGAAATCCTGTCTCCAAAAAAAAAAAGAAAGAAAGAAGGAAAGGGTTAAATGGTAAATTTTGTGTTTTGC
Organism: Plecturocebus donacophilus; assembly: GCA_004027715.1. Taxonomy (NCBI): domain Eukaryota; kingdom Metazoa; phylum Chordata; class Mammalia; order Primates; family Pitheciidae; genus Plecturocebus; species Plecturocebus donacophilus. The sequence goes on along the minus strand of PVKP010001502.1, from coordinate 61,778 downwards.
ATATTTTACTACAATGAAAAACTTTAAGGAAAAAAAAAGTAATCCACATAGCAATCCATCATTCTTATCCAACTCTTTCCTAAAAAGGAGACTCCTGGATGCTTATTAAAGCAGAAGCAGCATTAACCCAGGCATGCAATTGAAAGCAAGAAAACAGCATGCCTTTAAAAAATAGCTCATGATCGTGTGTTTTCACCAAACACAGGAGGCTGGTATTCCCCTCAGGTATTCCAAGTGAGCAAGATATGGCTGGTAGAGGGGAGAATTGGGAGGTGAGTCACCGGTTTGGCAGGTGACGTCACCATGAGGTGACCGTCTGCGTGGTGTGCCTCCCACCTCCCACGTCTCCCATTCTCTCCACTCAGGGGCGGCCAGGTCACTAGCTGGCTTAGCTGGAAGTCTATCTGTTCTGGTGTGATGTTTAGTGGGAAACATTCCTCTTTATGACTCAGTGACTCAACATCCCAACAGATGGGTTCACGAAGGCTAAAACCAACTCCGAGGTTGAAACCCGGATGGCCAAGGAGGAGATAAAAGACATATACCCTTGGGAAGGGAGAGGAGAGAGCTTGTTTTCTATCTGTTGGAATGCTAAATATCTAAGAAGTAATGGAATGATTTAGGATAATAATGATTATCCTAAGACAACTCAGGAGACTGGCACATGGAAGGGGACAGTAAATGTTTATTGAATGAAATATTCATTGATTATTATTTTGGAGGCATTCAACTGCAAGAATAATCCCAAACTATAGTAAAAAACATAGATTCTCAGCTGGGTACAGTGGCTCACACCTGTAATCCCAGCACTTTGAGAGGCCACGCTGGGTGGATCACTTGAAGTCAAGAGTTTGAGACCACCGTGACCAACATGGTAAAACCCTGTCTCTACTAAAAATATGAAATTAGCCAGGCATGATGGCACATGCCTGTAATCCCAGATACTCAGGAGACTGAGGCAGGAACCCGGGAGACAGAGGTTGCCGTGAACCGAGATTGTGCCACTGCACTCCAGCCTGTGTGACAAGAGAAAAACTCCATCTCAAAGTAAAAAGAAAAACATATTCTTCCATATATCTCACCAACACTAGTTTTCTCAAAGGGCCACCAGAAATGGAGCTTGATATATTTTTGTGGAATTGACACAGGTTTGATATGGATAACTATGATATTGACACAAAGAATCATGATGTTTATGCAGGTAATGAGGTCATTAATAAGTAGTGATGTGAAGGGACTGTCTTGGACATGTTTGCACACTCATTCAGCAATTGTTAGCAGAAGTACCATATCTATATAAGATAAAAGAAAGTGAGAAAGAGAAAAAGTATTTGTTTTATTCTTTTTTCTCTTTAGGCTCTATACTATTGAGTCAATCTGGGATGGTTTAAGGTATGCGAGCCTCGGTATCAGACAAGCCTCAAATTAGTCAGTGAGGACTCTTAGTTGCAAGACAGAAACTGGATTCAAATCAGCTACAGGAAGAAAAAAATCCAGTAGATGGCTTCAGGCATAGCTGTTTCCAGGTGCTGAAATACTAGTGTTAGAGATTTGTTGTTTTTTTAATCTTTCAGCTCTGCCTGCCCATAAGATGACAAAGAATCATCCCAGTAGCTCTAGTCTTACCTTCTATGAGCTTAACAACCTCATTAGAAAGAAATCTTTCTTTTCAACAAAAATATCAGGATTCACTCTGGCCGGCCTGGCTTGAGTCACATATTCCTCCCTAGACCTGGAGATGGTGTTAAAGCCATAAGATGCTGTTTCCAGAATAAAAAGGAATGGTTGCTGGGCAGGCAAAAACAATAGGTGTCACTCCCTGTGTGCAAATGTATGCCTGTGGGAGAGAGAGTTTATAGTTTATGTGGCACTTTCCTGATTTGTCACTACCTAGTGAGTCAGTCTGGCATGGTGGAACGCTTGCGCTCTGGACTCAACAGGCCTGAGTCAAAACTTTGGCTCTTCACTAGCTGTGTGGCCTCGGGCACCTCACTTAAAAGTAACCGTGCTGATAACTACCGTGTTTTGAGCATTTGACATGTTCCTGGTGTTACATATATTATCTCATTTACTCCACAGCGCTGCAAAATAGTTATTATTTTCTCCTTCATATAGATGAGGAAGCTGAAGATAGATTAAGTGACATTCCCAAGGTCACTAAGCTAGTTAGGGACACTTCAAACCAGGGTGCTCTGATTCAAGGCAGCATCTCTGGCCCTCCCTCTCTGTGCCTGAAACGTGGATATGACATGGAGAAGAAGGAGGTGGCAGAAAAGGAGGAACAGAAAAAATACTGAAACGGTAAAATTCTGCAACATATTTGGTAGGCAGTAAATCGAGTTCCTTTCATCTGTTCTTCCACTCGCTTCTTACCTTACTTCTTTTCCCCATCTTTTTCTTTCTTTGAGAACTTCAAAAGGTCCTAGCTTTCCCCTTCCTCCCCTCCCTCCCTTCCTTCTTTCTTTCCTTTTTTTCCTTTTTCTGCACCCCCACCTTTTTTTTGAGACAGGATCTCACTCTGTCACCCAGGCTGGAGTGCAGTGGCACGATCTTAGCTCACTGCAACCTCCATTGCCTGGTTCAAGTGATTCTCCTGCCTCAGCCTCCCGAACAGCTGGGATCACAGGCATCTGCCACCACGCCTGGCTAATTTTTGTATTTTTAGTAGAGACAGGGTTTCACCATCTTGGCCAGGCTGGTCTTGAACTCCTGACCTCAAATGATCTGCCCACCTCAGCCTCCCAAAGTGCTGGGATTACAGGCGTGAGCCACTGCACCTGGCCCAACTTTTTTCCCCGTCTTTTTGAAGTCCTTACGTGGTCCAAGGTTATATTTCTGAATCATAACAGGAACAGGATAAACACTGGGGCTTAGTCATTTTTAAAGCACTCACCCTCATAAACATGACTGCCACCCCTAAAGGAACCCCCAGGCATGACCCCTAAATCAGCATTCTGGCTTGACCAAGATCACGTTCTAGCTCACTGGAAGGGGGAATCCAAGGCACATGGGATTCCTCCCACTCCAATTCACGCCTCTGTACCCACTAGTCTCTGCATGAAGTTTTCCTAATCTGTTTAACCCACGTGCCAGCTCTTACTGAGGTGGGGCATGGCAGGGGCATCCTTTTCTCTCCACACAGTTTTGGCTTCAGCCCTCCCCTGACCTCTGTTTCACCCCTCCCGCCCACTTGGGGAGCCTGCCCAAGCCCTGATGAAAGGCAAGGAAAGTGAGCGCCAGGCTGAGCCATGGGTTGGAGATAAGCGCCTTCCATTTTAAACATGTTGGAACTAGAAATCAAGAGGAATTGGCATTCCAAAGTGAGAGTCAGGCTTCACCCAGATCCTGGGCTGGTGGGGGGGGCGGGTCCCCTGGGCAGTTGCAAGGGTGAGACTTAACAGCATAGTCTTGCCGACGGTGAGGAACTTGACAAACAGTGAACCTCTTACTCCTTTATGCTTTTTTTTTTTTTTTTTTTCTGAGATGGAGTCTTGCTCTGTCGCCAGGCTGGAGTGCAGTATGATCTTGGGTTTAAGATCCTCCGCCTCCCGGGTTCAAGCGATTCTCCTGCCTCAGCCTCACGAGTAGCTGGGATTATAGGCATGCACCACCATGCCTAGCTAATTTTTGTATTTTTAGTAGAGACAGGGTTTTACCCTGTTGGCCAGGATGGTCTTGATCTCCTGACCTCATGATCTGCCCGCCTGGGCCTCCCAAAGCACTAGGATTACAGGTGTGAGCCACCACTCCCGGCCATCCTTAATGATTTTTCTAGAATGTTCTGGCCTTGGGAACAGGAAGTCCTAAGTGACAGAGCCACCACTTCATGCATGTCCTGTGCCGCGTGTGAGCGTATGCCAGTCATTCTCCACATGGCCACGTGCCCTGTTCGGTGTGGGGGCCTCACCCCATGCCCAGGCCCCTCAGGCCGCTGCACATGGGTTCCCCCACCCAGGTGGGCGTTGCAGTGGGGCTCAGGGTCTCCCCTCTTGGGGCAGCATCCCTGGTAGCAGAAAAGGTCGCCTGTTCACCCCATTCCCAACCTAGGGCACAACATTACGAAAGTCAGATTCCAGGAAGGCTTTTGTGGACGGGAGCTGTGGGCAGAGAGGAAGGGGGCATGGCAGTGAGTTCACACTTACTAAGTACCATCCAGCCCTGAGAAAGAGTATGAATGATCCCCATTCTAGAGATGGGAAAACTGAGACTTGAGTTAACAGAAAGGTGTGATGTCTACCAGTGGAACGATTTCATGTCATGGACTTGAGTCACTCCCACGATGCCTGGCCCCTGAACACTCTGATTTCCTCACCCAGTTCTTGTCCAACTACACTGTGCTCACAAATTCCCTGAGAGCTTGTTTAAAGGCAAATTCTGATCCAGCAGTTCTCGGGAGGGGCCTGAGATCCCGTGACTGACAAGCTCCCCTGCTGCTAGTCGGAGACAACACTTTGAATAGCGCACGAGGCTCCAGGTTGAGCCTGTCTTTCTGATGAACTTAGAACAGCATGCACTTAAATTCCCCACTCAGGCAGCAGGGGCGGGTGGTCTGGAGTCGCATCTTCCTAATTGGGATGTGCTGTAAGCGTGAAATACACACCAGATTTTGAAGACGTTGTAAGAACAAAAGAATATAACATTCCATTAACAACTCTTTATATGAATTATGTGTTGAAATATTTGAGGTAAAATCAAATCGATTTTTAAAAATTCAACTGTGTCTTTTTATTTTTCAAATGTGGCTACTAGAAAATGTAAAATTATGCATGTGGCTTGTTTTTTTGTTTTTGTTTTTGTTTTTGTTTTGAGACAGGGTCTCACTGTCACCCAGGATAGAGTGCAGTAGCATGACCATAGCTCACTGCAGCCGCAACATTCTGGAGACAAGGGATCCTCCCACATGTCTCCTGAGTCGCTGGGACTGCAGGCATGCACCACCATGCTTGGCTAATTTTTTAAAAATTTGTGGAGATGGGGTCTCCCTCTGTTACTCAGGCTGGTCTCTGACTTCTGAGCTCACATGATCCTCCCGCCTCAGCCTCCCAAGTGCTGGGCTGCATTATATTTTAGTGAACAGCTCTGGTCCAGAGCAGTGGTTCTCAAACAGGCAGGGGTAATTCTGGCATCCCCAGGATATTTGTCAATGTCTGAAATGTTTTTGGCTTGGTTGCCATAAGTAGTAGGGTTGTTACTAACATGTAATGGGTGTAGGCCAGGGATAGAGCTAAACATCCCATAGAGGACAGCCCCTTATCACCAAAAATGTATCCAGCCCAAACTGTCAGTAGTGCCAAGGCTGAGAAAGTCTCATCTGGAAACATCATCGCCATCTCTGAGATTATTCTAATTGACTTTATTACTTGTCCAAAGCCTTCATCCCTCTCCTGGAATACGAGGTCCGCGAAATCAGGGGCTTGCCTGCCTGTGGCTGCTAGAACAGTGCCTGGCACAAGGCAGGCATTCTGTAGGACACATTAAATGTCCCTCTATCCACTGGAGCCCACCAAGTGGTTTGAATTCACCTATGCAAACTAGCACAGGCCCACCAGCCTGGAGCCTCAGAACACAGAGAGACCACTCCACCCTGAAATCAAGCTAAGACGAGACCAAATCGAAACGCACAGGTCTTGACTGGTTGTCCTCACAACTGCACATTAATCAATCTATCCACAGACAGGCATTAACCCAGGGAGCAGAGATAGGAATTGCCTCTGAAGGGCTTGCCAGACCTCTGCGCACAGCTTGGCCCAGCCCAGCCCTGGCAGGCCTTTCAATCCGGGCGGGGCCACCTACCAAGCTTCCGCTGAACAGACCGCTTTCGTTTCCAGTGATTTTATTCACCACCCAGTGGTGGTTTCAAAGGGCTGGCTCCAGCCCATCTGATCTGCTGCCTTTTCTGAGTTGCTGGGCCCTGCGTGGAGCCCAGGCCTGGGCTTTCTAAGAGAGAGCTGTCTTCTAGCCCTCTCCTTTCGCAAGCTGATGGGTGGGGTTAGGGTGAGGCCAAAAGAACAACTTGGGTCCACCCAGGGCGTGCGAGGGAATGGAATCAGGGCAGATTAATTTCTCTTGCTGAGATCGCTCTTTAATCTTCAGTATAAAGTCTTGAAAGCCACTGTTCTGGGCCTTCTCCCTTTCCCTCTTGTCACTCCCTGGGGTGGGGCCCTGTCCTGGTGGGAGTCCGGAGACCTGGGTTTGGCCCCAGAGCTGGGCTGTGTGACCTAGGGTAAGGGAGGAAAGCCCTTCTGAGTTTTTTCTAAATGGAGGAGGGGAGAGAGGAGTAGGAATTATACTGATGTTTAAATCTTTTAGCATTTCAATTTTGCCTCTCGTCTTTAAGATGAAGCCCGAGCCCCTTAGCATGGCCCAGCTTCACTCCTGTCTACCTTCCTGCCTCCCACCTAGCAGACTAGCTCCTTGCCCCATGTGGTGAATACATCCCACTTCAGCCACAAGGGCCTACCTTCAGTTGCGTTAACATGCCTTGCTCTCTCCTGGCTTCTAGTCTAGCAGAATGACATGTCCTTCTGGTCTTCTGCGGAGTTTTCTAGAATAATGCTTAAATCTGTGTATGGTAGATCACATGACATCTGTTCACTGTGTTCCCTTGGGCAAGTTACTTAACCTCTCTGTGCCTCAATCGCCTCTTGTAGAAAAATGAGAATAACACTGGTCCTTAATTCATGGGGTTACTGTGCAGGTTGAATGAGATGACACTTGCAGAGTTATTTACAGCAACATCTAACACCCAGAAAGCAACAAGGGGAGACGTTCCCTGCCATCATTATGATCATTTCTGGGATGGGTTCACACTCAACTCTCAGGAATCAGCTCAGCTGTTACCCTCTTTCAGGAAGGCTTCCCAGGTTTCCCCTCTTCAGCTCCGGTGACTGCTCCTCCTCTGCCTCCTGACTCACCCTGCGCTCACTGCTGTCACCACCCTTATCACCGGTGTGGTAACTGCCTGTTTACTTGTCTAGCTCCTCTCAATAGATTGTCACTTCCTCAAGTCTAGAGATTAGAAACAGACCACATGCTGGCCCAAGCCACAGGTGTGCTTTAGCTGGACTGGGGGCGGGAAGTTTGGGAAACTTTTAATAAGGTGTATTTTTTAAAATGGAAAAAAATAGTTTCTTTTTTAAAAAAACATAAAAATCCGAGTTTCCGGCTTCTCTTGGAAAATCAGAAACTCCGAAAATACAAGCCCCTGTCATCACCTGCACCTGCAGGAGCGTCGGTTTCAGGGTGCAGGTGCTCCTGGTTTACTGCAGGCTCCACCCAACCTGATTACTCACACTCTGCCCCCCAAACAAGGTGATGACGTAAGCGTCTCACCTGAATCAGGACACCTTTGAGAGTGAAAGTGCGATGTTACTAATAACCGCAAATAAACCAGGCAGATCAGGGAAACTGGAAAACAGACTCCCCCTAAACTACAGAGTTGGGGGCTTTGTCATCTTTGGGTCCCACATGACAAAGCAGTACATACATGCTCAGTAAATGATCATCACAACGAATAGGGCATCTTGAGTATTTGCATAATGCAAGCTTGTCCAACCCGTGGCCCGCAGACCCAGGACAGCTTTGACTGCCGCCCAACAGAAATTCATAAACTTTCTTAAAACATCATGAGATTTTTTTTTTTTGCATTTTTTTAAAGCTCATCAGCTATCATTGGTGTTAACCTATTTTAAGTGCGGCCAAGGCAGTTCTTACAATGTGGCCCAGGGAAGCCAAAAGATTGGACTCTCTTGGCTTAATGTCCTACCACAACAGTCCTCCCAGGGGCCCTGTGAGGGAGGGACTGTTGTCTGTATCTTGCAGGTGAGGAAACAGAGGCACAGCTAGGAAATGGGGAACCAAGAAGACAGTTTGAGTCGAGAGGCTGTGTGTTAGCAAAATCAATAATTCTCTTGTAGGGTCCTTCCCACCCCTACAAGCCTCAGGTTCTTTTGATCTTTTTCCTCTGGCTTTCTCCTTCCCCAAGCCTCTCCTTTTTGTCCTTTCCTCTCTCTCCTACTCTGTCCTCCTTGTCTCTCCCTCTCACTTGCTCTTTCTGTCCCACCCACTCTTGCTCTCGCTGTCTCTCCCATCTTTGTCTCTCTGTGTCTCTCACTGTTGTTCCTGCTCTTGGGAAATCTGTTTCTGTCCCTCTGTATTTCCTGTGACATCTTTTTTTTTAAAGACAGGGTTTCACGTGTCACTGAGGCTGGAGTGCAATGGCGTGATCTTGGCTCACTGCAGCCTCAACCTCTGAGGCTCAGGTGATCCTCCCACCTCAGCCTCTTAAGTAGCTAGGACTACAGGTGTGCACCACCACACCCGGCTAATTTTTGTATCTTTTTGTACAGATGGGGTTTCCCTGTGTTGCCCAGGCTGGTCTCAAACTTCTGGGCTCAAGCGATCCTCCTGCCTTGGCCTCCCAAAGTGCTGGGATTATAGGCAGAAGCCACTGACGCCTGGCCATGACTCCTTTCTTGAAAGATTCTGTTTCTTCTCTTGCCATCTCTCTATCCTCCTTTTTCTGTCCTCCCTTTGTCCTCCTCCTCTTTCTCCTTCTCTGTTTCTCACTCTCTCTGTGTGTCTCTCTTTCACCCAGCATGCATTCTTACCAACCATGACTAAACACTTCTGCGATAGAAGAATATGTTTTCAGTAACTCAGTGTGGGTCTTGGCTTGCAGAAATACGACAAGCCAGGCCCTGTGCCTTCGCTACACTTTTGGTGAGAACTTCTGTGGACAGAGGCACAAAAGCTTCAAGCTGTCAGATACAAAATCTGGTGGATAAGCCAGCCCCTCGGCACTCCCAGCTTGTGCCTGCGTCCTCATTGGAAACAATGAGCTGGAAAGTATCCTGATGAGTTTCAGCCGGCAGACCTGCAAGGAAGAGAAGCTGATCTGGATTCCGGCCTTCCTTCACAACAGACTGACGGGTAAATAGAATTAATGGCATGTGTTTCTTTCTGCAAGAGAAGGATGACCAGAGCATAATTTTGCAATAGTAATCCCTCCATGTGTATGTTCAAAGCACATCAAATGAATGTCTTTCGAAGGAGAAAATAGCCCTGGAATATTATTTTGAAGCCAAGGAGAAAAGTAATTTTTTCTGGCTAGGAGCAGTGGCTCACACCTGTAGTCCCAACAGCACTTTAGGAGGAAGAGGCAGGAGCATCTCTTGAGCCCAGGGGTTTGAGACCAGCCTGGGCAACATGGGAAGGTCCCCACCCCTACAAAAACACAAAAATTAGCTGGGTGTGGTGGCACGCACCTGTGGTCCCAGCTACTCAAGAGGCCAGGTGGGAGACTCAAGAGGCCAGGAGGGAGGATGACTCGACCCCAGGAAGTCAAGGCTGCAGTGAGCTAAGACTGCACCACTGCACTCCAGTGGTGTCTTGGCGGGGGGGAAGTAACTTTTTCTTAACATGTAAACAAGGAGAAAAGTAACAGAAAAGGAGAAAGTGGTACTCCCCATCGGGGAGGCAGGTGAAAAGTTGAGTGGGGAGAGCAGAGAGGGAAAGAGAGGGGAAGGGAAATTAAGCAGAAGTCACAGTGGCCCAAGGAATGAGGCAGAGGAGGAGGGGGGAAGGAGAGCAGGAGGAAGAAGAGGAAGAGGAGGAGGAGGAGGAGGAACTGAGAGGGGAAGACGGTGACTGTTCTTAACACATTTGAGATGAGACTTCAGCAGCTCCAGCTTAGGCAACTACCTGGTTGGTTCTGCCCGAATGAATGTCCACTTACAGAGGGAGGGAGAGAGGGGGAAGGAGACCTGGAGACCGAAAGGGCCCCAGTGATGTAGATGCTCAGTCTCAAATCCCAGACTGGGCTCCACCCGCTTTTTCACTTTGGTTTCTGAATGGGTGTCCCTGTGCTCTGGAAAGGAAGTATTCAGACAAAGGCTTACTGGTGGCAATAAGTCAGGGCCCCATCCAGCCCCTGCCAGCCCCAGAGGGCCTCTCCTTGCCCATAGACCTGGCAGTGGCTGGTGTTATCAGGAGAAAGCAAGACAGCAGGGGCATGGGAAGCCATTCAAAGTCACTCCAAAAGACCTGCTGTAGACATAGGGTCTAGCTCCCAGAGCCCTGTAGCTGGGGTGGCTCCATTTATCCTGGAATTAATCATGAATTGGCTGCCCAGTGTTTGCCATTTCAATGTCAACAGCCCAAGGGAGACAGCTCTGTGGAGCCGGATCAGCCTAGCTATAAAGATCTGTCACTTAGCTGGGCATGGTGGCTCACACCTGTAATCCCAGCACTTTGGGAGGCCAAGGCGGGTGGATCACTTGAGGTCAGGAGTTCGAGACCAGCCTGACCAACATGGCAAAACCCTGTCTCTACTAAATATACAAAAATTAGCTGGGTGTGGTGGCACACATCTGTAATCCCAGCTACTTGGGAGGCTGAGGCAGAAGAATTGCATGAACCCAGGAGGCAGAGGTTGCAATGAGCCGAGATCACGCCACTGCACTCCAGCCTGGGTGACAGAGCAAGACTCCATCTCAAATTAAAAAAAAAAAAATCTGTCAACACACTATTTCCATCATTAACACCCTTCCTTTAGCTGTAAGACCTGAGAGGACAGGAACCCTATTGTAGATCCTACAGCACACTCAGCACTTGACATGCAGGCTGGTATGCAGCAGGTGCTCAATAACTGAACAAATTAGCATGCATTGAAATCTCCCTGCTGCCACAGACCAGGTGCGTGACCCTGCTCAACTTCCTTATCCTGTCTGAGCTCCGACTTCCCTTCTCGGTACACGGGAGAGTGCCAGTGAAAGGACAGACTGCTGCCTCCCCACCTTCATGAGATAAGCAAGCCGGATCATCCAGTCCATAGTTGTCATGGTGGGGGTGGAATGGAGGAGCTGCTTTCCCTTTCCAAAAGTCTGCCGCTTCTGTGGCTGCTAGTTCCGAGGGTGTTGTACAGATGCTACTTTGTAGGAAGATGGTGTGGGGATGTGGTTAGGAGTGCATGTTCTGGGGGCTGAGTACCTGGGTTCAAATGCTGCCTCCACCCGTCACTCCCTGGTGATCATGGGCAAACCACTCCATCTCTCTGAGCTTGTTTTCCCATGGGTAAAACAGAGTTGTCAGGAGGCTTACATGAGATAAATCCCATATCCCTGGCACGTAGTAGGTGCTCAATGCACCTTAGCCGTGATAACCAGTGTCCACCTCCCAACCCTGTAAGGGAGATGTGACTCCCCAAGGAGCAAAAGAGGAAACCAGGGCTGGCCAGGTGGAGGGGCCTTCTCCTAACATTAGAACCGGAATGAGACACCCTTCTCCCACCCACCCAGGCCCACCACAGCTGCCAAACATGAGGTGATGGGACGGCCCTTGCGGCCTCCACCCCCTGCCCTGGTGGAGAAGTGAAACATGAACCCACCAGTGCAAGACAGAGGAAGAGGCACCAGCAAAGGTGAGAAGAGTTGGGTGGCCCCAAATTTTGTCGAAGGGACAGTCTAGGACAAGGTCAAGTCCGGGGTGGCAAGAGGGTGGAGGTGGTGGGAGGATGGTATGACAAGAGGGGAACGGGGGCTGAGTCGGCCAGCAGCGACGGGTGAAAAGCTGGTCCCGAGAATGAGGAAGGAAGCCTTTTTATCAGCGTTAACAAGAACAGAGAGGGAAGTTCTTTGCATCTGGCCAGATACCTCAGCTGTGACCTCCTGTCTCTAAGGAGGGGGTCCCTGCAAATTTTGCTTTCAAAAGTCTCTTGGGAGAAAACACATGTCCCTGATTCTTAGAAGCTGCCTTCATCTTAACTAAAGAAATCTCTCAGCCGGGCATGGTGACTCAGGCCTGTAATCCTAGCACTTTGGGAGGCCAAGGCAGGTGGATCACAAGGTCAGGGGTTCAAGACCAGCCTGATCAACATGGTGAAACTCTGTCTCTGCTACAAATATAAAAATTAACTGGGCGTGGTGGCAGTCACCTGTAGTCCCAGCTACTCAGTAGGCTCAGGCAGGAGAATCACTTGAACCGGGAGGCAGAGGTTGCAGTGAGCCGAGATCACACCATTGCATTCCAGGTTGGGCGACGGAGCAAGATTCTGTCTCAAAAAAAAAAAAAACCTCTCAGTGGCTTTTTGGTCAGCACAACAGGTTTAGCCTTTCTGACTGCTGGGCTTCCAACCTCTAAGAACAGCTGGATCTCCCTTGTTTTCACCTACCCATTTGCAGGTGAACAACTGGAACCTGGCCTCCAGTCCTGTCTCTCTCGTTAGCAGCCCTGGGATCTTAGCGTCTTCACCAGCTGGGCTTCAGTTTTTCCATCTATGAAGTGGAGGGCTTAGGCCACATCTTCCTTTTAGTCCTTCCTCTTCCCTTCCAGCCAGAGCAAGGGCTGTGGAATTCTAAGGCAAAAGTCACCCTGATTGAATGGTGTGGATTAGTCACGAACCCAGCACTGAGGTCAGCCTCTGGAATCAATTTAAGATGACCCAGGGATTTAAGCTTCCAACCCCCTGCAGGCAAGCAGAAGTGCCCCCTCCTACATAGGGCTGCTCTCCTTCCTGAGCAACTGGGCTCTGATTTGTGGAAGAAACAGCTGTGCTTTCTAGTGGGCTCCAATGCCGAGCATGCAGGCCTTGGCCCAGGCACGATGTTCCATCAGCAGTCACTGTTCACACCTGTGCTCTATGGGCCAGGCATCAAGGCAATAGTAACACCTGCTTTTGCCCCACAACAACCCTGTACCAAGCACACACCCATTTTACACCTGAGGAAGCTGAGGCCCAGAGAGGCACCTTGCCCAGGTAACAAAATGAAGATGCAAACCCAACCTGAGTGATTCCTTTTGACAGAGCCACTCCATTTAAATTGATTGGGATTGGATTATATGTAATTTTTTAAATTAAAAACACTTTTTTGCCAGACTCAGTGGCTCATGCCTGTAATCTCAGCACTTTGGGAGGCTGAGGTGAGTGGATCACTTGAGGTCAGGAGTTCGAGACCAGCCTGGTCAACATGGTGAACCCTCCCCCTGCCCCGGGTTTCTACTGAAAATACAAAAAATGAGCCGGTTGTGGTGGTGTCCACCTGTAATCCCAGCTACTCAGGAGGCTGAGGCAGGAGAATCGCTTTAACCTCGGAAACAGAGGTTGCAGTGAGCTGAGATCGCATCACTGCACTCCAGCCTGGGCAACAGAGTAAGATTCTGTCTCAGAAAAGAAAAACAAAACCCAAAAAACAAAACAAATGAACAAAAGCATTTTTTCCCTATAATGCACAGGATTGCTGGTGTTTTAAAAGGGAATAACCACTCATAGCACTTACAGATAACATCTTATGTTGCCTGGAATTTGATTTAAACTATTCCATGGCAGGCTGGTGCAAAAATAGAGCAAAATTATCTGTGAATTGATAACCCTTGAAGCTGAGTATTGGGTATGACTTTCATTATCCTATTCTCCTGTAGTAAACGTGTTTGAGAAGTTCCATGATATTAAAAGAAATTTAAATTTTAAATTTTAAAAAGTATGAATTCAAGATAAATGAGCTGGCATGGGAATATCCTGTCATGGGGGTAGCAGTCCCTCGCCCCACCCCACAGCTGAAAGTATTTTAAGGTCAGCTTTAAGAAAGTATTCATTACTGCCTCCTGGTTCTCCTCTCCCTGGACCACAATGGCTCTCTTTAAGTCCAACGATCTTCCCCCAAATCGCTGGCCAAGTCAAGATTTCGTGTTAGGGATCCCAAAGCCGAGTTGTGGTTTTATGACAGAAGTTTTTATTTATTTATTTATTTAATTTTTTAAATAGAGATGGAGTTTCTCCATGTTGGCCAGGCTGGTCTCAAACTCCTGACCTCAGGTGATCCTCCCACCTTGGCCTCCCAAAGTGCTGAGATTACAGGCGTGAGCCACCGTGCCCGGCCTATGACAGAAGTTTGGAACCATACGTAGTTCACCTTCACTCAGTTCAGAGACTTGAGGAATCTCTTACAAATGTTCTCAGCAAAGGCACAGTGCCTGCCTACATCGTGGGATGCCCAGAAAACTGGGGAAGATGAGACCTCTGGCTTGCACAAGATGGCTAAACATCTGGGAGTAGTCCCTCTGCACAGGCCCCCTCATGCCCAGCGCTTGCTGCTCCTGCCTGGGTCCAGAGTCCCTGGGGAGTTTGACTTGTCTTCCCCAGACCCCTCTGAAACAAGGAAATCTCTCCATGTAGAGCCTCCCCTGTCCTCTGACAAGTGGAATCATCTGTCCACTGACCTGTATTAGATTGAGCTATAGTCATTCTTTTAGTCAATAATTATTCATTTATTTATTATTTATTGAGCATCAACTATATGTACAGAATCACCCGTCTAATGGCCTCTATTATATTAAGCTGTAGTCATTCATTTATTCAGTAAATTGTTCTTTGGCTACTTGTTTTTTCTTCAGACTTTCTGTCTTCTTGTTCTTCTAAATTCATAATGGCTTCCTCTTAATGCACTCCTGCTAGGGTTAGGAAGCACTGTGTTAGCTAGTTTGACTTTTTTTTTTTTTAAGACAGGGTCTTGCTCTGTCACCCAGGCTTGAAGTGCAGTGGCATGATCTCGGCTCACTGCAGCCTCCACCTCCTCCCTCCCTTCTGGATTCTTGTGGCTGAATCTCCATCCTTTGGATCCTACAATGTCAGAGCTGAAAGGAACCATTTGGGGCCTCATTTCACAAATGGGGCAACTGAGGCACAGAGAAGGGCTGGAAATTACTAGAAGCCACTGAGTAAGAGCCAGAGCAGGCTGGAAACTAGCTGTGTGCCAACATGCCTGGCTTGCATATTTATTTATTTATTTGAGGTGTTTTGTTTTTGTTTTTTTTAAGATGGGGCCTTGCCCAGTCACCCAGGTCACCCAGGCTGGAGTACAGTGGCACGATCATAGCTCACTGCAGCTGCAACCTCCCAAGCTCAAGCAGTCCTCCCACCTCAGCCTCCTAAGTAGCTGGGACTACAGGCAGGAACTCCTGGGCTCAAATTCCTGAGCTCAAGCAAAAAAAAAAAAAAAAGTCCCTTGACGTGTTTAGAAGAAGTAGGAGTGGAAATTAGAAGAGAAAGACCAAGGAGGAGAAATGGCTCTTTGGGGAAGGTGTCTGACTATGATGGCTGTGAGTGGGACTACAGGGGATTAGAGCAGTATTTGGGAGAGTCCTTGATTACAGTTCAAATGGGAAGAGAAGGTTAAGAAAACAAAACTTTGCCAAGGAGTGGACAGCCCTCTAAACTGGAATCCATCTGGATCCAGCCTGGCCATAGATTTCCAAAATCTAAGCAGAATTTCTTGTTCTGGGCCTGGTCAGTTTGGAAGCCCTTGGTCCATAGGCAAGAGAGCTTTGGCTGGCAGCGAGCCGCCGGACAGCCTGCTCTCAGGGCACTTGGTGAAATCAGAGGTAAGGCTGGGTTCCCCTCCCAGGAGCCTGCGCTCCAGGTACCTCTGCGGGGCCCACTCCAGTTCTCTGTCAGTGCCTGCTCGGGGCTTTCCTCCGTCTAGGTCTTTATCACAGCTCCTCCTATGTCACATTGCCTCGGGTCCCACCACCACTGCCCTTAGCTGGAAAATCCCTCCTAGCCCAAGCAGCCCGTGACCATAGAGGCAGGAAACTATGACACTCGAGGCACACAGGGTGTGAGGTTTATTCTTGGTATGTGGTTGGGAAAGGCGGGGTTGAATGGGGGTGGGGTGGGATGGGATCCTCAAGAGAGACAGAGAAATCCAAAAAGAAGGAACCCCTTTTAGTAATTTTCTTTTTCTTTCTCTTTTGCTTCTTTCCTTCCTTCCTTCTTTCTTTTCTCTTTCTTTCTTTCTCTCTTTCTTTCGAGACAGGGTCTTGCTCTGTCACCCAGGCTGGAGCGCAATGATGTGATCTGGGCTCACTGCAACCTCTGCTTCCTGGCTCAAACAATGCCCCTGTCTCGGCCTCCTGAGTAGCTGGAACTACAGGTACATGCCACTGCACCCGGCTAATTTTTATATTTTTCGTAGAGTAGGGGTTTTGCCATGTCGCCCAGGTTGATCTCAAACTCCTGGCTTCAAGTGATCTGCCCATCTTGGCCTCCCAAGGTGCTGGGATTACAGGGATGGGCCACTGTGCCCTGACTCAGAGTAGTTTTCTTTCCCAGCATGTTCCCTTTGCTTCAAGCCCCCGGAATTGTTTTTGTTCCTTGGGGTAGCCTCTGGGGGTTGGGGGGCAGGGGGGACATTTTAAGATCAAGGGCATAGAGGCAGGGCAATTTATGATCAAGGGTCCAGCCCCTCAATCAGGGACCCCAGTCTATAGAGTTTAGTAGTAGCAATCGTAGTAACATAGGGAATATTGGAATTAACTGATCACTTTCTAGATGCCAGGTTTTATGTGTCTACTACGGTGCCCGGAACACAGTAAGTCCTCAATAAATGGAAGCTTGACTGTATGATTGTATGATTGTAATCCGTATGTTCACCTTAAGAAGTGGCATGAGGCCAGGCACAGTGGTTCATGCCTGTAATCCCAGCACTTTGGGAAGCTGAAGCAGCTGGGTCTCTTGAGGTCAGGAGCCTACTCAGCTTCTCAGGAGGCTGAGGCAGGAGAATTGCTTAAACCTCGGAGGCGGAGGTTGCAGTGAGCTAAGGCTGTGCCACTGCATGCCAGCATGGGTGACACAGCGAGACTCCGTCTCAAAAAAAAAGAGTGGCAGGAATCCCAATCTCATTTTGCAGATGGGGAAACAGATTCAAAGACCACAAGTCGTTTTTCCAACGTCGTACAGCTAGCTATTCATTCACTCACTGATTCAATAAGTATGCATGGAGTCCCTGGCATGTGGCAGCCACTGCTCTAGATGAGAGGAATGAAGCCCTGAACATGGTCCCTGCCCTCAGGGTTCATCTGTGTGTGTTCTACTGAAGGGAGTCAGGTGGTGAACACGTAGTAAGTCAAGGCATCACAGATTGGAATAGGAAGCAGGCATTGCTGGGAGATGTGGAAGAAGTGAGAACATGACGGTGCTTTAGAAAAGATGAGAAGGGAAGGCCTTTTTTTTTTTTTTTTTTTTCTGAGACAGAGTCTTGCTCTGTCTCCGAGCCTGGAGTGCAGTGGCGTGACCTCCGCTTACTACAACCTCCATCTCCTGAGTTCAAGCAGTTCTCTGCCTCGGCCTCCTGAGTAGCTGGGATTACAGGCGCCCACCACCCACTCCCAGCTAATTTTTGTATTTTTAGTAGAGACAGGGTTTCACCATCTTGGCCAGGCTGGTCTTGAAATCCTGACCTCATGATCCACCCACCTCAACCTCCCAAAGTGATGGGATTGCAGGTGTGAGCCACTGAGCCTGGCCGGGAAGGCTTTTTTAAAATCTTTTTATTTTTTATAGAGATGGGGTCTCGCTATGTTTCCCAGGCTGGTCTCAAACTCCTGGGCTCAAGTGATCCTCCCACCTCAGCTTCCCAAAGTGCTGAGATTATAGTCATGAGCCGCTATGCCCCGCCAAGGGGAGGCTTTTTAAGGGAGGTGACACTGGAGCCAGGATTGATGGGTGTGAAGGAGCCTGGGAAAGGCTGTTTGTAGCAGGGGACAACACCAACAGCAAAGGCCTTGTGTGGGGAGAGAACTTGGCTGGTTTTCAGGAGGTTCAGGGAGGCCAGTGGGACTGAGGTGAGCAGGAGGAGTGTGGGAGGGAGGGAGATGGGGAAACCGGTGGGACAGGGACACACTGGCCTTTGCAGCCATGGGAGGAGCTGGCGCTGTCAGTGGCAGAGTCTGCCACTCTGGATTTTGATCCCTCACTTCGGGCTTCCATGGCTAGCCCGGGCTCTGCCCCTTTGGCCTCAGTCCTGACTCCGAGCCGGGCTTAGGTGGGTGTGACTCCCCTACGTCCCCGCTGGCCACAGCCCTCTCCACCTGCAGTGTGTCATAGGACAGGCAGGGCCACTCCTGTTTCCCAGCTTAGAGCCTGTCCAGGCCTGCAGATTCCCCACTGAGCAACAGAGACAACCCCCAGCCGATGGGACAATCAGCCCTAAAGGAAGAAGCAGCTGTCCAAACCCCCAGCACCTCCCGACAGCTCCCTGAAAGGCTCTGGGCCTTCTCCCCTCCTCCACCCACCCTCCTCTCACACATCAGCTGACCTGGGTTCAAATCCTGCCTCCACCTCCCATAAACAGTAGGGCAGTGAGCAAGTCAGGTTTTATTTTGTTTGGTCTGATGGTAGAGATGGGGTCTTGCCATGTTGCCCAGGCTGGTCTCGAACTCCTGGGGTAAAGCAATCCTCCCACCTCAGCCTCCCAAAGTGCTGAGATTACAGGCATGAGTCACTTTGCCCAGCCTGAGCAAGTCTTTGAATGCCCCACCTGTGAGGTGGGAGAATACCTATCTGCTCTCATAGGGCCATCAGTGAACATTCAATATGGTAAGAGTAATATCAGTTGGCATTGAGAACCTGCTGTGGGCCAAGTATGTGCCCCTTGCCCTGCACACTGTAACTCACTTTCTCCCCATGACAACTATATGGGGAGTATTGTGATCAGAGCCAGCTTCATGGGAATGTGTCCTGTGCAGTCACAGAGGGCCACCCCACACTCAGAAGGGCCCACACTTGGTTTAATTCTCCACCATTGCTGTCTTGAAATTCTTAATAATTTTTTTTTTTTTTTTTGAGATGGAGTTTCACTCTTGTTGCCTAGGCTGTAGTGCAATGGCATGATCTTGGCTCCCTACAACCTCCTCCTTGTGGGTTCAAGCGATTCTCTTGCCTCAGCCTCCCAAGTAGCTGGGACTACAGGCATGTGCCACCACACCCAGCTAATTTTGTATTTTTAGTAGAGATGGGGTTTCTCCATGTTGGTCAGACTGGTCTCAAACTCCCGACCTCAGGTGATCCACCCACGTCAGCCTCCCAAAAAGCTGGGATTACAGGCGTGAGCCACCGTGCCTGGCAGAAATTCTTAGTAATTTTTAAAACAAGGACCCTGCATTTTTATTTTGCACTGGGTCCCACAAATTATGTAACTGGTCCTGATTACTGCATTAACTTCTACTCTCAGCTGGGTGTGGTCTAAGCCACTGTAGAGAGAGGAGTGAACAAAACAGAATTCCCTACCCTTGTGGAGTGTACTTTGCATCACTTCTCAGATGAGGAAACTGAGGTTCAGAGAAGGTAAGTTTCCTGCTCAAAGTCACACAGTAAGTGGGTGTCCAAGTTCCAATTCAGAGTTCCAACTTAACCATGGTACAATTCCCCTCTTCTGATTAAGGCTGTAAAGTATTTAACATGACCTCAGGCAAAGAAATAGCAAATACTCTTGTACATGCTTTATAACTCACTTAATCACAACAGCCCCATTTTAGAGATGAGAACATGGAGGCTCAGAGAGGTTAGGTACCTTGCCCACAGTCACACTGCTGCAAAGAAGCAGAGCTGAGACCAGGAACCTGGGTGTCTTGCTCAGAACCACGTTTCTAGCCATGCCAGCATGTTGCCTTTTGAAGGAATCATTCAGAAAATGGTGGTTTTTGCAATTCGTTTCAATCGCCATCATTTTCTTTTTTGTCTTGTGTCTGGAGCCTCCACATACGAGGCCTGACCCCAGTGATTATGTGCGAAATAAAAGGATTAACGAATGAGCAGGTAGAGGCATTAGCCTGTGTGGTAACCGCTACAATTGCCACCCCCCCGCACCACTACCACAACCACCCCAAATCTGACACGATAGCACCAGGCCTGACACCCAGCTTCTCTGTCTTGCCTTGAGCCAGTGATGAAATCTGTCATCGCTCAGGATGTAGAAAACAGGGTCGTGTCTTCCAGTAAACAGGCCAGTGCTGGAAGGTAGGGGGTGGGGAGGGGTGCCGTGAGGAGTCACTCACAGCGATGCTTATCAATGAGTAACAAGCTTTCCTCTTCCTCCTGAGGTGATGACACCTCATGACAGGGCTCTTAGATGTCGCCCTCCTCTAAAGGCTGTCACTCTTTAGAGGGTTTCACCCGCCATGCTTGGACTGACATGTGGAACTTATCAGTCAGGCAGGCTTTAAGTGCCAGGTGACTTCTGGGGCTCTGGGAGAGACCCCTGCACAGAATAGCACTTCCCGTTATCCTCCCTGCTGTCTGACATCCCCAATTCATTCATTCATTATTCAACAAATCGTTATTGCTTGCCTACTATGTGTCAGACACTATTCTAGGAACTGAAGATACAGCAGAGAATGAAACAGATAAAAATCTCTGCCCTCGGGGAGCTCATATTGCAGTCCAAGGCACTTCCACTGGGAATTCTTTTGATTAGGTGGTAGACATTGGGAACTTTATCTTTCTGAGCACTGAATATTTTTGTACTCTTCTAAAAGCCGTTGAACTTTGTCTAGGACACTATTAAGGTACTTTTTAATTGTTTCAGATGGGAAGGTAAATCTGGTACCTGTTACTCTATTTGGCCAGAATCCAAAGTTCCCTTTCCCAGTTTTGTTTGTTTGTTTGTTTGTTTTTTCCCTCATGAGAAAGTCTTTAGGCTTTTAGGCCTGGCAGAGGCAAGACTTGAATATCATCATCAGTTACTTATGCTTTTTTGTGAATGAGCTTATAAAAGCTGTTCTGAGGCACTGTGGTAGTAGGAAATGAAGACCTGCAAGACCCTAAAATAATATCTATAGTTTAGGAAATTAAATATTCGCATAGCCATTATTTCTTTTTCTTTTCTTTTTGAGATGGAGTCTCACCCTGTTGCCCAGGCTGGAGTGCAGTGGCACAATCTCAGCTCACTGCAACCTCCACCTCCCAGGTTCAAGCAATTCTCCTGCCTCAGCCTCCCGAGTAGCTGGGATTACAGGTGTCTGCCACCACACTCAGCTAATTTTTGCATTTTCATTCATTATGTTGGCCAGGATGGTCTCCATCTCCTGACCTTGCGATCCACCCACCTCGGCCTCCCAAAGTGCTGGGATTACAGGTGTGAGCCACCACACCCAGCCTATTTCATTTGAATTCATCTCATTCTTGGAAATAGTCAAGCAAGGAAAGTGCTTCAATTCCCATTTTATGAATGAGGAAAGCTTCACGGGCTCAAAGTCACACAGCTAATGAACACTCAGAGTTACTGACCTTTTTAGAGATAGGAGGTCTCACTTTGTCACCCATGCTGGATGTGCAGTGGCACGATCACAGCTCACTGTAGCCTCGACATCCTGGGCTCACTTGATCCTCCCACCTCAGCCTCCAAAAATACTAGGATTACAGGTGTGAGCCACCATGCCTCACAGAGTCTACTGACTTTTATCCTAGAGCATGTTCTAGCACCTCTTGGGTCAGGGATCACCATATGGAGAGAGCAAAGGGCATCTGTGATCCCAAATATGTGTGCCGACTTTGTTGTTTTGCACTCCTCTGGACTTGTTCCTTCTGCTTTGGGCCAGTCTGAGGAACAACTTCAGCTTCCTGGGGACACAAGTCAGTACAGCTTGTTCATGTGCCCTGAGCAGCAGCTACAGGTTAGGAAGACACACAGGAATCATCTGAAGAAACCGCAAATTCCACGAGGGCAGCAAACACATCTGTTTGGGTCCCCACTGGGACCACAGCACCTGACCCTTAGTAAGTTATCAAGGAATATGTGCTGAGGAACGGTAACAGCAAAACACATAAATGAATGGATCTGAGGGGTAAGCCGATGAAAAAGAATACCAACCTCAGTTGCTTCAGCTATAAAATGGGAGACAATAATCTTTGCCTTTTAATGTTATTTTGATTTCACTGAAGGCAGGGGTTTTTGTCTGTTTTGTTTATGCCTTGCTGTAACCCCAGAATCAAAACCAGTGACTGTAACATAGTAGGTACTTAATAAATGTTTGCTGGATAAACAGATGTGATTAAGGGCAAGGAACTTGAAGTCAGGCCTTGGTTTGACTCCTGGCTCTGCCACTTACTAGCTGTGTGACCTTGGAAGGTCTCTGAGCCTCCGTTTCCCCAGGGCACATAATGAGAAGAGTCATGATCTCTATACTGGGGCATCCTGAGGATTAAACAAGGTCATGTATATAAAGTGCTTAGCATAATTCTAGCAGCAAATAAAATGCTCCAAGCTTATTAAAGTTCTAATGTGTTTAGGGCCAGGGTGCAGTAACTCATCCTTGTAATCCCAACACTTTGGATGGCTGAGGCAAGAGGATTGCTTGAGCCCAGGAATTTGAGACCGGCCTGGGCAATATAGTGAGACCTTATCTCTTTTTAATAAAGAAATAAATTTTCATATGAAAATTAGTATGTCTAGGAGTGAGGATGCATTTTTACAGGCCATTTTTTCTCGCTTAAGGAATTTTATCCCTAGGACTCCCCAGAAGTTCCCAGAATTCGTTCTCCTAAAAGATGAAGATGTATAGAAAATAAGTATCAGGTGAATCTCCCACTGGAAACTGAAATCCCCCTTGAGTCTGCAGGCAGCGCTCCATCCTACGCTGCACCTGCCTGAGCCTGACACAGCTGGATTCACTGGGGGCAGGGCTCGGGGAGGAGGTGGGGGGGTATGAAGCTCTGCTCGGCTGCCCTGGTCTTCAGCAGCCCTTTGAAGTTGAGATGTGTCTTTTCTTGTCTTGTGGTTGGCCTGGCCTCAAAGCTAACATGCAGCCCATGCCTGCATCAGGGTGAAATGAGTGCTCTCAAGATCTTCAGTGGAGATAGTGAAATCTAGCCCTCCAGCAAAGGCAGGTAAAGAGAACTCGCCTAGCTTTGTCATCTGCCCCGAGGCCTGTCCACCTGTATCCTTGGCTCTGTTCCAAGCCTGGAACTTGGCCAACTCAGGTCCCGGAGTTTTGGTCCCTCTGGCCTCAACTCTTTGGGCCTGTGGATGCCATAAGTATGTGTCAATTTTTGCCTTGGAAACTTGGTCATTATCAAGGGAAGATTCTGTGGCTTTGCAAAGAACACCCCACGAGGCTGACCTTCCTGTGGACTGCAGGGGATGAGGGGAGAGTGGTTTAGGAGAGTGATTAGACAGGCTTTTACACTCTAACACAGAGAGGGCAGGAAGATTCAAAGATAAGTAGGCAGGGTGTGGGGCACAGGGAAAGCTCTCAATTCACGAAAGCAATCATTATGTTGATTGGAGAATAAGGAGATTTTGAAACTAAATATGCATAACTTTCTTTTCAAATTCAAAAGTCCCACACAGATTTAAGGCTCATGGTATCCCACTTCCTTGGAGAATTTTCTGGAGCTTAAATTTCTCCAGGCTTCACAAACCTTCAGCTCTCTCCAGTGAAAGCTCTCCTGAAATATATGTGTATGTGTATTCCTATAGCTAGCAGATGTGCTTTCATTCATTCATTTGAAGATAGGCAATACAGTCTAAGGTCAGGAGTCCACTTAGAGCCAGAAGGCTAGAGGTCCCTCTGACTAGCTGTGTGAGCTCAGAGATTTTACTCTGCTGTAGTCCTCTCATCTCTAAAATGGACATAATAGGCTGGAGGCAGTGGCTCATGCCTATAATCCCCGCACTTTGAGAGGGTGAGGCGGGATGATCACTTGAGCCCAGGAGTTTGAGACCAGTCCTGGCAATGTACTGAATCCTGTCTCTACAAACAAAAAATTAGCCAAGCATGGTGATGTACACCTGTAGTCCCAGGCACTTGGGAGGCTGAGGTGGGAGGATTGCTTGAGCCCCGGAGTTTGAGGCTGCAGTGAGCTATGATTGTGCCACTGCACTCCAGCCTGGATGACAGAGTGAGACCCTGTCTCAATCAATCAATCAGGCCTAATAGTACCAACCTCACAAGGCTGGGTGAAGGTTACCTAAATGAATACCCACAAATCACTTAGAATAGTGCCTGGCACATAGTAATCGCTCAATAACTAAGATGTTGTTCTTATTCTTTTTCAGCAAACATCTCTTAAGCACCTAACTTATATCTGATATTGTGTGTATAATGATTACTGGGCTTATAGAGATAAAAGATTGTTCTTGCCTTCCTGAACTCACACTTTAGGCTCTGCACAAAACTTTAGTAATTTCCCTTCTTTTTCTGTAGGAAAATGTTTGCTGATGAATTCATGAAAGAAGGATGATTACTTTTCTTACTTCACCTCACTCATAAACAGTGGCTGAGGTTGACACAGGGGATCCCTGTGTGAATTAGAACTCCTAGGATTGTAGGTGACAGAAACTTCTTAATCTATAGGGAAATGTTCACTGATGAATTCATGAAAGAGAGATGATTACTTTTTCCCTGATCAGGGCTTGGGCTGCCCAGGGTTACTTCTGTTTCGTGTGCACCATCTTAAGGACTGTGAGGCCTGAAGAAGGCTCTGCCACTTGTATACAAAGGCATTTTTCCTCCTCTGAGCCTCAGTTTCCTCAGCTGTAAGACTAGGGCAGGGAAGATTTAATTCCTGCCTTGCAGGGTTTGTAAAGTGAAACAAACGCACAGAGGCGTGGTGAAGACTCAAGCGCCTCCGGGAGTATAAAGAGTGAAGATGGCCTTCAGCCCCACGAAGGGTTTCCTAAGAGGGCAGGGACAGCTTCTGGGTCCCTGACACAATAGCACACACTAGGGCCAAGAGCAGGGTCTCAACACCGCACTCATAAATAGTGGCTGAGGTTGACAAGGGGTATTCCTGTGTGAATCAGAACTCCTAGGATTGTAGGT
Source organism: Plecturocebus donacophilus (assembly GCA_004027715.1). Taxonomy (NCBI): domain Eukaryota; kingdom Metazoa; phylum Chordata; class Mammalia; order Primates; family Pitheciidae; genus Plecturocebus; species Plecturocebus donacophilus. The sequence continues at coordinate 37,184 of PVKP010001502.1, read as the reverse complement.
GACAGAAACTCCTCTCCAACTAGCCTAGGGGAAACCGATCAATGCGGGGTGAGGAGTGTGTGGGTAGGACGTCTCCAGTAAGCAGGCCCAGGGGAAACGCAGAGATGCAGCAGGCCAGGGCGGCCAAGGGCCTCACTCGCACACACTCTCTTTCCCTCTCTCTCCCCAGCCCCCAACCTTCCTTCCCTCCCCTCCTCTATCTCTGTCTCTCTGTCTCTCTCCTTCCCTCTTGTCTCTGTCTGGGTCAGCCTATCAGCCTCATTCCCTCATGTCAGCCCCCTCTATATAGCAGCAAACATAGCCACCAAGAGAGAAACTGTATTTTCTTCCTTAGCTCCCGACCAAGAAATCCAGGGAAAGATTCTGATTGGCCCAGCTTGGGTCACGTGTGAAGCCCCACCCACCCCCGGACCAATCAATTATGGATTGCTGGGGTGGGTGGGGATGTGCAGCACAGAAATTGTCTGGGGTCCCACTAGATATTGAGACCCCTACATGAGGGAAGCCAATACTAGCACTTCAGAATGTCTGACGCCGTCCAGTTCACACACTTAGCACTGTCATTGTGCACTGGCCCGAATGAATGTCATTTCCCAATTAGACTATAAGCTCCATAAGATCCACAACTCTGTCCAGTGCTATTTTCATTCTTTTCTCTTCCTTCTCACCAGCAAACCACAGCAACACAGAGTACAGAGCACACTGCTAGTCACAGGGTCACAGAATGTCCCAGATAAGGGGAGAGATCAAATAACTAAGGAACAGAGACAGACAGCCATTTTCCCAAAGTCACACAGCTCAAACGAGGCTCTAGGTCGCCTGTGTACCCTGCTAGCTTCCCCTCTCTCGAGAGGTTAAAGGCTCCAATTCTGCCCCTACAGGGAAGCCCCTACACAGCTATAATCACTTCCTGCCTCCCCTGGCTTATCTGGTACATTCTACACACCTTCAAGGTGCTTATTTTTCTTACTATTTTAATAGTTGCCTGAGGTGCCCACACTGACCCGCTTCCCTGTCAGTCTGGATAAAGGAATTTTTGATTCTGCAGTCCAGCCAGGGTGGCCTCTTTCTCCAAAGCACCTCCCCTTTGTATGTGCAGTTTCCTCTGCCTGGAACACTGAATTTGTCTGCTACGGCCGACCTTGACAAAAGACCACAATCAGGGTGGGTTCAACAACAGAAATGTATGATCTCAAGTTCTGGAAGCTGAAAATTCAGCATCAAGGTGGCAGCAGGTTTGGCTCCTTTGGGGCTGTGAGGGAGCATCTATGCCAAGCCTCTCTCCCAGCCCCTGGTGTTGGCTCGCTCTCTTTGGCATTCCTTGGCTTGTAGCAGCCATCATCACCCTGATGTCTGCCTTCATCTTCACATGACATCCTCCCTGTGTGAATGTCTGTCTCTGGGTCCACATTTCCCCTTTCGATAAGAATACCAGTCAAGATTAGGGCCTACCCTAATGACCTCATGTCATCTTGATTATCTCTGGAAAGACCCTGTTTCCAAATAAGGCCACTATCTAGGTACTCGGGGTTAGGACCCCAATATGTTTTCCCTCACCTCAGTCAGACAATTCCCACTTATCTATCTATTTCAGGCAAACCTTCCCTGCACACCCCAGACTACTCCAGGTGCTGTCGTCTGCTCTTCTGCGCTCTTGCTGCATATTGACACTGGATTGTTGCTATCTATCTGCGTAATTATCAGGTTGCTATCTGTGTCCCTCTCAGACTATCAGATTCAGAAGGACAGGAGCATGACTCTTCTGTGCACCATTGCAGCCCCAAAGCCTATTACCTGGCACGTAAAGGCACCAATAAATATCTAGGCCCTGAATGAATCACTGAGAGGTTAATCTTTGCTAATTACCAAAATAAATAGGAGGTTCTAAGTGAAGGCCTCAGAAGCAGTGAGGTTAATGTTTCTTCCAGAGAGAATGAATTGACTGCAGGATCCACTTGGGCTAAACCCCTGCCCTCACACACCCTCACCACCCTTTGACTCTTGGCCATTGCTTCTTCCTCCCTCCCCGGCTCACCCTGGGGAGAATCCATGTCAGCCTGGCCATGCAGGGGAGGCCTCACGAAGCCCTGGGGAGCCAGAGGTGAGTCAGAAGGGATGGTAAGGTGAATAGCTCTGAAACTGGAACCCTGGCATAGAGCTGGGGGCAGGGAGGTTCACTGAAGGTAATGGTGCTTGCTTTAAAATTCAAGGGGCCCAAGGGAGCATCGTCTTTCAGGAAGGCACCACTAGTTGATTAGAGGCCAAGTGTGCCTCGGGCTCCAGGTGCCTGAGGCTGCCGCACCAGCACGGCCTGTGGGATGCCAAAGATGGACTTTATTTTATAACTCCTCTCCGTATCCCCCTCCCCTTGGCCGTCTGGACACAACTGTCAGGGCCAGAAGAACTTACCCTCTGTGGCTTCTACTTTTGCTTATATGAGCAGAGGGCGGTGGAGACAGACCACGTGGGTGCCTTGAGGGACCCTCATTTGGCTGAATTACAACAACTCAACCTGTCCCAAAGGAATTCCAGCCCCCATGCTTCTTAGGGACCCTTGGGAACACCTCAAAGGCAGCAGAATCCCAAAGGGAAAAATGAAGGTCTCCTCAGACCCAGCCCAGGACAAGGGCCAAGCTGGAAAAAATGACTTGGAGGCCAGTCACCACGTTTTTTTCCCAGTGAAAGGCTGACTCATTGCAACAGGCCTGGGCTGGCTGGGACTTGAGCCGGTGGCTTGGAACATGCTTGGACAGTGAGCGCCTTGTCTGAAAGGCAGTCCGTGAGAAGCCACGGGTCAGGGGAGCTGAGGCCACTGCCCTGAGAAACACCCCTCACACAGCCACATGAGCCCCAGGGGAAGCAGGGGCCAGACGGATGTCCACGCTACCTCCTGCTCAGACTCTGGAGGCTTAGCATCACCTTGCTGGGTAAGGTCTGGGCAGGCCTTAAGCCCTAAGGTTCTAAGGCAGAAGTATTCTGATCGTCCCTCCCCATACACAGTGCAAACTGAAAACACTGAGCTTAAAATGAACTTAGAGAAACCCCAATAAGGCCTTGATTTTAATCATAAGATGCTCCCCATGTTGGGGAGATGGAAGGGAGTCGGGGCTGCTTTCCCAGTGCTTTGAGACTTAGTGGTCTACCTGATGGATAATTCAGCAGTGTGCGAAGAATGGGGGGCTTATCTCTGACCCTATTCCCTTCTCATGCCTTTGTCCATTTTGACCCCCGGGCTCTTTCAGCAAGAACTTTTGAGTCATATGTTGAGTTAAATCCTGTCTGTGCCATCTGCTTGCTGTGTGACCTTGGGTGAGTCACTTAATCTCACTGAGTCTCAATTTCTGTAAATGTAAAAATGGAGATTGTACCAGATAGTGCATGTATAGTGCCTAGTACAGTACTTAGCATGCAGTCTGATATATACATGAGATCTCTTTCAGCTTTTCCCTTTATCCTCTACAAAGCCTCTTTCAGGAAAGAATGTTATGTCAGTCATTTACACTTTAGTGTGAATAAGTTCTTATAAATGTCATTCTTTCCTTTCATTCATTGATTTTTTAATTTTTTTTTTTTTTAAATTAAGTTTTTATTTGGAGATGGGGTCTCACTCTGTCACCTAGGCTGGAGTCCAGTGGTGGGATCATGGTTCACTGCAGGCTATGATCCTCCCACCTTAGCCTCCTGAGTAGCCGGACTACAGGTTCATACAACCATGACTGGCTAATGTTTTAATTTTTATTTGTAGAGACAGGGTTTTTGTTATGTTGCCCAGGCTCCTTTCATTCATTTAATCAACAATTGTTTAAGTACCTACCACATATTTGATTGTAGCTAGATGCTGTATACTCTACATAAGGATTTATTTTCATCCTCACAGCAGTCTCTACCAGATCACTAATACCCCAGCTGATGGTTGAGGAAACAGATTCAGAAAGGTGAAAGAACTTTCCCAAGGTCACACAGAAGAATCTAGATTCACTTGTTCATTCAGGAGACATTGGCTGGATTTAGGCTGTGTTTCAGGCTAGGCACTGGGAGCACTGCAGTGAATGAGTTAGGGCCCCCATCCCAGGACCCAGGCCTACTGAGTGTCTTTGCACCTTTTTCTAACCTTTTGTCATCCCTGTAATTGTTAAGGACCTTGTTAAAAGCTCTCGTGTGCATGCGGGCAGGGAGAGGCTTCTCTATATCTTCCATTCACCCTTTGAAGGGAGTTGCCTTCTTCCCAGGGTGTAGGGCTGGCCCTGCCCAAGGCTGAGCTGGCAAAACCAAAAAAGCGCCCGGCCTCTCCTTTCCACATCATCCCCTGGGACTGCTGGGTGCAGATGTCCAAGACACCATTGAACTCCATTTTTCTTCCCCCACCCTACTTCTTTTGTTGCAATTCATGATATGTATTACAGAAATGCCACATGTCCATTGTTAAAAAAAAAAAAAAAAAGGAAAATATAAAATATCAACAATTCTTAAAGGAACAATAACCAGTAATTCTAAATCCTGCTAAGGTGGTTAATATTTCATTGTATTGCATATCAGAACTTTTTCCTCTGTAACTATAATACAGTTGCTACAAATAACAATAATAATAACACTAGTTTAAACTAACTCTGACATGGAACTTCCTCTGTGCCAGACACTTTTCTAAGCATCTTAGACATTTAAACTCATTTAATCCTCACAACAACTCAGTAGGTTAATTACTATTGTCCTCATTTTACAGGTGTTCAAAGTGAGGCAGAGAGAATATTTAAAAGCATATATATTATTCTTTGTTTAAAAATGGGATCGGTCTGAACCTACTATTTTGTGGCCGAGTTTTTCTCCCCTTACAATGAATAAACATTAATAAATTCACTTTCCTAACATGATTTTTCATGACTATTTAGCATTCCAGCATTTGCACACACTGTAAGTTACTCAACCAGTCTCCTTCTGGGCCATTTTTCTGGTTTTCTTTTTCTTTCCTTCTCTCTCTCCCTCCCTTCCTTTCTTCCTTCTTTTTTGTTTTTCCTATGAATGACACAGAGATGTCCAATCTTGTAGCCTAGTCTTTGAAAATCTGGTTAATAACTTCTTGGCTGGGCGTGGTGGCTCATGCCTGTAATCCTAGCGCTGTGGGAGGCCAAGGCAGGAGGATTGCTTGCGGTCAGGCCCTTGAGAGCAGCCCGGTCAACGTAGCAAAACCCTGTCTCTAGTTTTTATTTAAAAATTAATTAACTTTTAAAAATCATGTCTAGGAAAACTCCTAGAAGTAAAATCATTTGGTCTCAAAATATACATGTTCTAAACTTTCCAACATCTCTTGCAAACTGCCTCCAAGACAGGAAACAACATTGGGTTCTAAAGGAGTATGAACTGTGTCCCACAGAGGATAGTTTGTGATACTCATTAGAATGACGGACACTCATGACACTGACCCAGCAATTTCATCTGGGAGTTTACCCCATGAATATTGTTATACACTTGCAAAATGACATGTGTATAAAAGTGCTCATTGCAACCCTGCTGGTGATAGCAAAAGATCAAAAATAATCCAGATGTTCATAACAGGGAAATAGTCAAGTAAATTATAGGACATCTATACAATGAGATACTGTGCAGTTGTAAAAAAGAATTGAAAGCCTTTCTATGTGTTCATGTGGATAGCTCCTCAAGACATAATAAATGCAGAACAGTATAAACAGCATGCTATTTTTGTGTGGAAAAAAGGGACAAATGATAGCTCATATCCATATTTATATGCATGTGCATAAACTCTATTTTAAAAACATTATTATTAATTTTTGAGACAGGCTCTCACTCTGATCACCCAGGCTAGAGTGCAGTAGCACGATCATGGCTCACTGCAACCTGGGCCCAAACTATCCTCCCGCCTTAGCCTCCTGAGTAGCTGGGGTTACAGGCATGCACCACCACACCCTGCTAACTTTTAATTGTTTGTAGAGATGGGATCTCGACATGTTGCCCAGACTGATCTTTAACTCCTGGGCTCAAGTGCTCCTCCCACCTTGGCCTTCCAAAGTGCTGAGATTATAAGCATGAACTAACATGCCTGGCCAATAAACTCTAAAGTAGTTAAAACAATGCCTACTTGCCTACGTGTGGGCGAGTTTGGTGAAGGTGTGAAGACCAGGTTGATGGATAGGGACAGGGAACAATTTCTTTTCACCAATCACTTTTTATATTTTTAAATTTTAAAAACTATCTATACGCTAATTTAAGAGAACTAATCTAAAAAATTGTCCTTTTCTACTGTTAATTGTTTTTAGGTATGATAATGCTATTGTCTTTTTTTTTTGAGATGGAATTTCCCTCTCGTTGCCCAGGCTTGAGTGCAGTGGCACAATCTCAGCTCACCACAATATTGTAGACATTTTTATAACACTTATCTTTTAGAGATATATACTAAATACTTCAGAAATATTTACAAATGAAATTATGTGATGTCTGGATTTGCTTCAAAATAGTACATGAGCAGGGGAAGTGGATGGGTATATATTACAGATGAAACTGCCTTAGACATGAACTAATGACTAATGAAGCCAGGAGACTGATAAGTGAGGGGTTCATTATGCTATTCTGTCTACTTAAAAAAAAAAAACAATTTATTGAGGTGAAATTTACATATAATTAACCATTTTAAAGTGAACAAGTCTGTGGCATTTATTACATTGACCATGTCGTGCAACCCCCCATGCCTAGCTCCAAAACATTTCTGTCACTCCAAAGTAAAATCCCTGTACCCATTATATTCCCATTTTCTCCCTCCCTCATCCCTTGCCAATCATCTGTCTGTATTCTGTCTCTATGGATTTATTTATTCTGTATATTTCATATGAGTGGAACCATATAATATGTGACCTTTTTTACCAGGCTTCTTTCACTTAGCATAATGTTTTTGAGGTTCATCTGTGTTGCAGCATGTACCAGTACTTTATTTTTTGCGGCTCTATAATACCTCATTATATGTATATACCACAATTTGTTTATCCATTTATCTGTTGATTGACATTTAGGTTGTTTCCACCTTTTGACTCTTGTGAACAGTGCTATGTCCATATATTTGCATTCCTATTCCAATTCTTCTGGGTATATACCTCTTAGAAATGGCATCGAGTAAGATGGTAATTCCATATTTAACTTTTTGAGGCACTGCCAAACGTTTTTCTATAGTAGTTTCGTCATTTCACATTCCCAGTGGCAATATACAAAAGCTTCAGACTTCTCCACATCCTCGACAACATTGGTTATTTTCCGTTGTTTTGTTATTATTATTAATATCATAGCCATGCTAGTGGGTGTAAAGTGGTACCTCATTGTGGTTTTGATTTGCATCTCCCTGATGACTCATGATGTTGAACATACTTTCATGCACTTCTTGGCCATTTGTATATCTTCTCTGGAGAAATGTCTATTGTTATTTCTATTTTTGAATATGTTTAAATTCTCCGCAGTAAAAGAGATACAAAATATTATTTTATTTAAAACTTTAAGAAACAGGTTTTTTTCCCCCATCAGGAAAGAGAGTGGTTTTTCCCTCCTTTTCACCCCTGCTTGAATTCCCCTGAGGTCCTTACGTAATTCCCACCCCCACATCCCCATCCATAATTCGGTTTCAAAAAAACTTATTTGCTCTTCAAACAAATAAGCACAAGTTTCTTCCCCTTGCCTCCTCAAAGGTAGGTGCGGGCGTGGGAGAACAGGGCCAGGCCTTGGGGTGGGCAGAGGCTGGCTGCTGCACTTCCTTTGGTCCCGGCCTGAGGCTGGCCCCGCTACCCAGCAGCCTTGTGACCCCCTCATATCCCACCTCTGCATCTTTGCTGAGCATCCCCAGGGAAGGGAGGGCCCAGTCTATAGTGGAAGAAACCTTCTGGGCCCGAATCCAGCCACATCACAAGACTGGATGGCCCAGCCGCGAGACGAGCATGTCAGTGGCTTCCTTGGCCAATGGGAGAGGCTTCGCCCGGCTCATGTTCTGCTGTGGTTGTCGGGCCAAACAGATGGCTGGGGATAAACAGGGGGTGGGGCTGGGTGGGGTGTGGGTCGGGGTGGCTTTGAATGGCCTCAGCCTCCCTCTGGATCCTAGAGAAAGAGGCGAGTGAGGTGAAGGCAGTGCCTGAGGAAGGGGCTATCATCTGTGGCCTTCCAAACTTGTTCGTGATGTCTTTTCAGCAATAGAACTCTTGTTCAAACAAACGATTAGAGTAGTAAGAAAAAGGAAGCTGCTCCCGCTGATGAGGGTGAGAAAGCTGGAGCCTTCCCTCCCTGCATGCCACGTGGCAGACACCTGAGGGAATGCTGGGTCTCAGGAGAACACGCCGATCCGGTTAACAGTCTTCAGGTGAAACCACGTGGGAACGCAGCACATGCTGTCTCCTCCCTAACCTGAGATCCTGGCCCCATTCCACAAAACGAGGCAGCCTCTTGTGTACCCCTCACCAGCCAAGTACTGGGTGTTGGCCAAAGGGGAGAGACAGGCCAGGGTGTGGGTGGGCCAAAGAAATCTGAGAGGGACAGGAGCTGCAGTGGCCTGGTCTTTAAGCCCGCAGAGGCTCCCTTCCAGAGAGAGAGCTTGGAAGGCAGTCTTAGCCTGCCTCCCTCCAGCAGAACTGCCCTCCCCCTGCTGGCTCATGCCTTGCTAGTCCCCTAGGCCTGCCCCTCTCCTAAGCTTAGGAGAGACACGAGAAAAGGAATCTCTCCCCTTCCCCGAAGACAGAATACTTTTTTTTTTTTTCAAGATAGAGTCTCTCTGCCATCCCGGCTAGAGCTCAGTGGTGCAATCACGGCTCACTGCAACCTCTGCTTCCTGAGCTCAAGTGATTCTCCCACCTCAGCTTACCAAGTAGCTGGGACTACAGGCATGCACCACCACGCCTGGCTAATTTTTGTATTTTTTGTAGAGATGGGGTTTCGCCATGTTGCCCAGGCTGGTCTCAAACTCCCAGCCTCAAGTGATCCTCCCACCTAGGCCTCCCAAACTGCTGAGATCACAGGCATGAGCTACCATGCCCGGCCCAAAATACTTTGATAACAGTTTCTTCAAGCTTAGTTTCTGGTTCTCAGCACAGTCAACCTATAGGGCCCCCCCATATTCTGTGACGGTCCTGCTGGGTTAATTTCTCTAACCAGAAGATGTGCCCATTCTTTGCTGTGGGACAGTGTGTGGGGACATTGGTAAGGAACAAATCAAGACTTCGGCAAATAACTTTATTCTCGGCTTGGTTATCTCATCCACAGGCTGAGCATCATAGTACTTATTCTGCAGGACTATTCTGAGGATTAAATGAGATAATATGTATCAAAGCCCAACATCACAGGAGCTCAGTGTAGACGCAGTTCCATACCAGAGAAAGGGATGGCTTTGTCCCTTCTGTGATGTGCCACCTCACATGAGGCATTTCCTCCTCTCTTTGAATTCCAGTTTTCTCATCTGTAAAATGAGCATGTTTAAAATTTTTTGACTTCAAGAAGGAACATGTTAATATCTACCCTTCACAGATGCTACAGGCAGTAGGGGTGATTCACAGGAAGTGGTTAATACCCGGCACAAAGAAAGGACTCAAAACAGGAGAGTAATGATTGTAATTATTACTACTTTTACTATTATTAACTTAGCTAGAAGGGGCAGTGTGGTTTCATAGTTAAGCACATAAACTTTGCAGCCAAATTTCCTAGGTTTAAATTACAATTCATCACTGGAGCTGTGTGACCTTGAGTAAGTTACTTAACCTCTCTGTGCCTACAGTTTATTAACTGTACACTAATTTACCTACTTCATGGACTTGCTGTGATAATTTAAGTTATTGTATGTAGAGCACTTTGCAGAGTGCCTGGCAAACAGTAAATGCCACAAACACATTTGCTGTAATTATTGTAATTATTATTAATAATAAATATCCGTATTTGTATTATTATAGCCATTAACAACTCGGCTCTGTGAAAGCCTTGGATCCAATGGAGAGATCCACAAACCAGCAGATCCACCACCCTACAAAAGCTTTAGCCCCTCAGAAGCTGTGTGACCTTGGGCTAGTTACCCCTCCTCTCTGAGCCTGCTTTTATGCATCTACAAAATGTGAATTGTAATAGTACCCATAATGATACTTCTAGATTGTTTGACGTGTATTCGTGAGCGATGACCCGTCGGAAGTGTCTGGCTTCTAGTTAATTAAGCCCTGGTCTCCGAGCTCTGCCTAAATCCAGCTCCCTATCCCACCCAGCCCTCCCTCCCAGCCCTGTGCGCTCGGATTCCCTCCTGCTGGGCGCGGGGGAGGGGGGCGTCCCGCGCCCGCTGCCAGGCCCTATTTCTGGGGGCCGAGCGATCCCGAGGCCTTGCCAAGCTTCCCCGGGGATCGGGTTTCTGCTGACGCGGTGCCAGGCACGTCTGCTTCCAGGAACCGGCAGCCGCTTTTAGCCGCGGGCCGCACATGAAAGGGCTGCAGTCGGAAACGTGACGTTGTGTCAACACCGAGGCAGGTCAGCGCTGGGTGAGACCATCCCGGCAGGCCGGCGGATCACGCCCTGTCTGAAGGCGGCCAGGTGCCCAGCCTCCGCTCGCCTGCCTCCCGCCACCTCTCCTTGGCCCTGGAGCCAGTGCTTCACCCCCTGACAGTCACATACCCCGCGTTTTAAACAGAGACCCTCTTTGTCCGCAGTGGGCATTAGGCTGGGATGCACGCCCCTGCCCCGTACCCCCCTCTGATGGCACTTGCGTGCTGCTAAAACTGGGCTACAAGCAAGGCTAAGGGCGAACTGGAAGCAGAAAATCAGGTGGAGGGACAGCTGCAGCTTTAGGGGCTGTTTGTCAGGGGCAGGTTCCCTCATAGGGGGATTCTGGATTGACTGTGTGTGGAACCCTCAAATCTTTTTTTTTTAGTTCAGGTTGCTCCAACCACTTCCTTCTTTCCCCATAGCTACTCTTCCTGCAGTGGCCTAGGAAAATGAGAGGGTCATGCAAAAAGAGTTTGGTCTTGATTTCAACCCCCGGCTCTATCACCAGGATAAGTTCAATCTGTTGGGCTTTTTCCAAAAAAGGCCAGCAACTCGTAAAGCAATTGAGGTGTTTCGCAGGCATGAGACCTGGAAGCCCCGGCGCTGAGCTGGGAGAAAGAGTGGCTTACAGCGTTTGCCATCTGCCAGCTATAGGACTTGTGAGAAGGGCTCAGAACTCTTATTTTATCTAGTCAAGAGCAGGCATGGAGAGGAAGGTGAAAGACCACCAGCTATTGATACCAGGCCTCCAACTCCTGGTCCCTGCTCCTTGCACAACACCATGTGGCCTGGGGACAGTTATGTGCATTCCACATGCATCTAGCACAAGCAGGAGAAAATGCTCGCTCTCACCTGCTGGCCCATCAGGAAACAGGGAAGGTGGCAGTGAAGCCAACAGTCCTCGTGGTCAGGTGGAACCTCTGCCTGGCTGAGAAATCCCTAGGGGCAGCTTCCCTGCTGTGCTGTAGACCACCAGGGGGTTCTGGAAGATTGGGATGCTTTGGGAGCTGGAGCGTGTCGAGCCAGGTGCTGGCCATCAGGACACCTCTGAGAGGGAGTATCCCACAGGAATGTTGCAAATCAAGGCAAAGGAGAGAGGTGAAAATACATGACTGGGTCATTTCCCACTTTTCCCATGGAATTTTTTTTTTTTTAATAAGAGCACTTTTCTAAGGAACACCAATATTCATTCACGCACAAACACACCGGAGAGGAAGTCCAGGAAGGATGTAGAAAATAATTCTGGAATGTTGCCTCCAGCAGGAATAGACAGGATATGGCGAATCCATTAGGCCTTGCTAGATTTGAAAAAGCTAGACTGCTTTGGCAGAGAGGTGCCATCCCAGCATCGGCTGGCATTGCATAACAATCCAGGACATCTTTTCTCAGTGTGCCTCTCCCTCCAGCAAGCTGCCCAGACGCCGCGGCCCACAGTGTCATACCTTGGTTTTCTGTCAAGTTCCAATGACCACGACAAAAGCAGGCGGGGAAAATATACTTTTAACTTAACTCTGGAAAGAGATGGAAGATGATCGTGAACCCCTGGCAAAGGTTAAAAAAAAAAATTAAACCAATATTTACCTGCCAAGTTGACTAAGCTTATTCTGATTGAATACGAAGCGCATGAAAAGCTGAATGAAATTACACTGAGATTAACTGGTTTGCTTCAGCCAAGGACAAAGGGCCTGGGAGTCAGCCACATCACACCAACTGAGTTATTTAAAAAAATCAGGAGACCGTCTTTCTCTTCCACAGGAAAAGAATTATTTTATTAAGTATTTTAAAACAACTACTTAACATTTACTCATAGATAAAAATATTTACAATTTTACACTTTCAGGAAGGCTCCAAAATATAAACACTGTACCTCTCCCTAGAGAAAAAGTTATTCTTCTCTTCAAAAACAGAAATACATTCATTTTTTCTCACTGTGTGGATCAAGTAATTATACAAATAAACATCTGAAACATTTTCCTTTTTAATATATTTATATAATATATATTTATAACAGCTTTACAAATAAAGGCAACAACTTTACACCGAAATAAAAACAGGAAAAGAAAAAGTTAAAACACGATCAGCGATCAGGCATATAGTGCATTTTGAAAAGCTGCTGCCGGGCTGGCTGGACACGTCGGGAACACAAGTACTCTGGACCAAAAATAAAACTTCTTTGAAGGAGACAGAATCCTTTTTAGCAATAAGGACACTCCATATGCCGTTGGGCAAGAGGAATTAGCCTACAGAAACGATCTGGTGGTGCCAAGGCTTGGCTAGGCCTTTGAGAAGCTAAGCTTGGTTAGAAGGAGTTTTAGGATAGAACTGAAAACTGAGTCTAGTTCTGCTTGAAGGGAGCAGTTTGGTACTCAGCTTTGTGCACTTTGGGGTGCTTGCTCGGGGTGTCTGCGTCTCTCAGACCTTGGTTTGGTTCCCTGAACAGCAAGTACTAATGGTTAGACCTAGAAACAGGTGCCAGAGGCCCAGGGAGCTCCCTCCCGGGCAGCTCAGCTTGTACAAGGGGGCCATTTTCAGTTCCTTAGTAAGCTAATCACTGTGAAAGCCTGAGTGGGGAACTACATTCTCCGCACTTATCCGAGGCAGGGGTGGGGAGCAGACCTGCGGAAACCTCCCCAAACCACTACCGCGCCAGTGCCTGCGACCTCACCCTGGTGGCAGAAAGCTCGGTCTGACTGCTCTCTCCCGGTCGTCCGGTGAGTCACGTCGACAATAAAGGGAAAAGGGTGGGGTCCTAACAGCTGGTTGGGAGCTGTGCTCTGGAAAGCCCTCTTTTGAAAGTACCTTTTGCTCAAAGCCACAGACCCAGCTCCCAAACTGAAGAGTGACTCACACACCAAGACTTTGAACCTTTTGAAAACCCAGCTGATGTGTATCAAAGGGGGGCTATTCTCTGGGTGGAGAAAAGCCCAAAAGTCTGCTACAATCCCCCCCGCCCCCCGTCTCCCAAAGTCAAGCAATCCTTCGTGACTTCCCTATGCCAAAAGGAGCTTTAATGTCCTATACCGACACGCAGGCACACACGCACGCACACACACACACACACACACACACACACCCTGAATCTTCTCTCCATGCCTCAGATTATCTCAGTATACACAATGGAACAATCTTGCAGCATTCACAAAAACTTTTTTGTTGTTTTTTAGGAAGTAGTGAGGAAGGAAAGCAAAGCAGCTGGATCCCCTAGAGAGTTCAGTCTTTGGTTTCTAAGTTTAAAGGGGGGATCTGCTTCAGAGCTTGGAGCAAGACAGAAGAGTCGACAGACGGATGAGCTGGCAAGGGAGAAGGGAGTCTCTGGGGCATGAGCAAGGGAGCCGAGATCTTGTCTGGGTTCATGAAGCTAGAGAGGGCTGCGGCAGAGGCATTGAGGCCTGGGTATAGCACTGGCACCGAGGTGGGATACCAGCACTTCTCCAGCATGGGCAGGTAGGCAGTCGCTGAAGGTGGGATCAGGTAGAAGGGCAGGCAGAAGGGAGGCTGGTGTGGGTGTGGGCCCAGGAACGGGGAACTGATCAGGTCACTGCTAGTGAAATGGCCTTCATCATCTGAAAGCTGCATCCGGTTCTTTTTTGTGGGGGGTTCTTCGGATTCTTGTTTAATTGCGCCGACCCTTTCTCCCATGGTGAACCTACGTCCGGGGTCGCTTTTGAAGCACGGCTGCTCACTGCGCAAGTCACCCTTCTCAGATTCCCCTCCATAGCCACTGTCTGTGTCCGTGTCACTGCCACTCTGCTCCCCACTCGAGTGAGCGAAAGTCCGCTGGATGACTGGCACACAGTTTTTCCCAGGACCTTCCAAGCCTTTGACCAGAGAGCTGGGTTTCTCTTTGAAGTCCATCACTTTGGGAGCTGGGTCTGATGGCTTCCTGGAGGTACCACCCTGAAGCAGCTCCGAGACCACGCGGTGGAGGTGGCTGACAAGCTGCGAAGACTTCAGGTCCCGAGTGTTCTCATGCTTGGCCAGGTACTGAAGCACCTCCCGGGCACATGTCTGGAAGCCTGAGCAGAACATCTCTTGACCTGTTTCGACATTTCTCCCTGACAGCTCACCTGGGGAAACACAGATCCGAAGAAAGACATTTCAGAAGGCCCTGTGGTACACCTGGATACCTATGCCCCAAAAACCAGGGGACTTTCGTGTTTGTTAAAAAAAAAAAAAAAAATTGCATTACTGATTTGTGTTCCTAACTCCAAAAATAATATGCTCAGAGAATAATTACACTGGAAAGTATAAAGAATTAAAATAATCCATATACTAACACTCAGATAAAATATGATTTTTCAGTGGCTGCATAATATTCCATCATGGAAAGGGATCGTAATTAATAGAAATGGGCTGTTTCCCCTGTTTTGGAATGTATAGGTTGTTCTTGAGTTTTCCATGTAAGCGAGGCAGCAAAGAACCTTCTGATATACTTATAAACCTAAGAGTCGATGCATATAACATTGCACCATGGCAAAATGGGCAGAGGCGGAATAGTCATAAAATGAGGAAAAGAATGAAGGAACAATATTATCTAAAGTAAAGTTATTTTCAATGACTTGTAAAAGTTGCATTCGTGCTGTGATCTTTAATTAGGCTCTCTATTGCTACGTTTTTTCCACATATTCTATCCATGATCCTCAAGACATTAGGTATGACCGTCTTCCTATTTTTAATGAGGAAACTGGCAGAAGCATTTGCTGGGATTTTGCAATTTTCATATGAGACTTTGAGAGGAAGACAGAGAAGAATGAAATGAGAGAGTGGGTAGAGTAATTCCCCCCAGTCTGTACAGTATTATTTGGAAAAAGTGAGACTAGAAGGTTAGAAGGCACCTGTGATTATCTAGAAGTCAGTAGAAACGAATGATGAAACTTCGGTGGTTTCGCTAGATTGTGCAATTCACCAAGATACCTAGTGGCTATTCAGGGAACCACATGAAATGCAGGAAAAACTCCTGCTGTATCCTGCCAGCAACACACCACACACCAAGTAACAAGGAAGCAGAGACACAGGAAAACACTGGGGCATGCCCACGATCTCCTCCAATGCCAGGGGGCTACGAAGACCAACTGTAAAACACCCACAATGCAAATTATAGGTGCCTTGGCATTTTAAAAGGGAGTAGGGAAATCTCCCAGAACCCAGAGACTCTCAAGCCAAAATGCCACAGGAATATCTTATCATTTTACTAATACGTATTCATGCCAGGTGGCACACAGCATTTCAGATGAAAAGTCTGACCTTTTAGGAAAGATAAAACTGCATCTCCCCCAATGAACGTGCATAAGCAATTTGTTGCAGTCATGTTTCTTACATCAGATGTTGAGCCCACAGGCTCTCTAAACTCAAAGAGAGGATAGCCAGAATCAGCACTCACCAGCTTGTAAGCCGCTCTGCAGGGCAATGATTTTCTGTTGCTGCTGATCAATTAGGTTTGTTAGCGCTTTCACATGCTTCAAGGTAAGTTCGAGAACCACTGCTTTTTCCAAGTGACCCAAAGTCTGGAAGGAAAAGAGCCTTAGTCAGCTGTGAGGTCAGGGAAGTCCCACCTTTGGGACATTTATTAGCAATGAGAATGTCTCTAATAGAAAAAAAAAAGGGGGGGGGGGAATAGTCTTTCCCGGTTGGCTGTTTTAAGTCCGTAGATCATGCTTTTAAAAAGACAGGTAAACACACTCAAGTCTTTAATTAAAGAATTTAAAAAACGGTGTTATCTACCTTTGGAGGCATTTTGGTAGCTGCAACTACCTCAGGAAAATGCTTTGACAGATACATTTCTCCGGCAGCCTCTGCTGACCTTAACTCAGGGGAATCCAGAGATAACATTTCCCCGCACTGGTGTCAACTCAGAGAGCGACCTCTATTATGTCTGGCTGCCAAGAGGCTTCCCTTACTTCTTTCCTTACACCCTTTCAGAACTTCCAGCTCATCCAGGCTTTTTTGTTCCTACCGAAATACAATTTTTTTTTTTCCATTTCCCCAACCAAAGGCTGCCAAGTAGCTAAGGGCTACTGTCAAGAAAGGACAGGCCGTAAAAAAGGACACGCCAAAGCAAGTCCCCTTATTTAACAACAAGAAAAAAGGTCGGGGGAGTGGTGGAGTGGAAGGGGTAAATAAAACGTGCGTTTTGCTTGGCGTAGTCCTTTAACTGAGAAAAACTAGGGAATCCTGAAAATTACCAGAAGTTAAACTCTTGAAAAGGAAGGCCAGCTGGTGTTGGAGCCAACTTGGTGAGGTCGAAGCGGTTCTCGCCTCATTTGCTGGAATCGACCAGAAAACGCCAGGACTGGGGAGGGGGACCCTACCGCAGAGCCACCCGCTAGCTCCGATCCGCCCGTCTGGTCCGCAGTTCCCCGCGGAACCTGCAGGCGGCGAGTGACCCCCGCCCGCCCTCTGGGCAAAGGAGCTGGGTTGGAAACGGGCCAACTTCTCACTTACTGTAAGTTTGAGATGTTCGGGTAGGAGATCCTTCAGCTGGGCGATGCACTCGTTAATCCGGTCACGTCTCTTTTTCTCGATGAGCCGGTGCGGCAATTTGTAGGTCTCCTGCAAGACGCACGGGGAGGCGGTGGGCGCCTGGGGAAGGGGATAAGAAGCCTATCCTTCTCCAAGCCCCGCAGCAAGACTCCGGCAGAGGAGCAGAGTGGCACCCAGAATCATCATCTGCCCCTTCTTTTCCAAGTCACTCACTAGAGGTACCGAGCCCACACCCTGCATCCCCTCGCCAGTCTCAAAGCGAGAAAACTTTTCTTGGAAACTCAGCGCGCGCGAGGGGCTGAGCGCGGTGTTCCCAGGGGTGCACTTCCTTACCTTGCTGTCCTCGCTCCGCTTTATTCCCCGCCTTGACTTGTACACTTGGTACATGTGGGCAAAATCCATCCTGCAGGAAGAGAGAGCAGGAAGGGTCGTGACTGCGTGCGCAAGGCTGCAGGTGTCCGGCCGGGCAAGAACCCCCCGGTGCGCCCGGAGCTGCTCCAAGTTGAGAGTGGCGCATAACATGGGGCTGGAGCTGAAGCTTGAAGGGCCCAAGGAGTGCCAACTTACCCTGGTAGGTCTCCGTGCTCCAGTCCCGGTGCTTTGGGCAGGCAGGCTGGGGGTGGTTGCGCGCTGGGGATCCGCTCCATTGCGCGGCGAGCCGGGGCCACTGCGCGCCCTTGTCTGCACTAGCGAGCGTCTCGGAAGAGGACTGTCCTGGGGCGGGCTCCGGGGGTGTCTCCGCAGATGTTCCTTTGAGTCTGAGCTCTCTGAAATCCCCTGGGCTGCTGGAATCTTCGGCTTTGAGATGCAGCTTCAGTTGGGGGCGTGCATAGCCCGGTGTCCCCGCGGCTTCTGGCTCCGGCTCAGCGCGCAGACTGGCGGTGTGTGCTCCCTGCGCGGTCTGCGCCGTGCGAGCCAAGTGAATGAGAAGTGGAGCGGGCGGGGAGGCGGGAGGGAGCGGTGGTGGGGGGAGGTTAGGGCGGAGTGGGGGGGTGGGGGGCAAGCCGAGGAGTAATGGAGAGGCTGCGGGCTGGGTTAAATGGGAGCGAGTGGGTGGGTTGGAGCTACGTGTTCTACCCTGTGACTCCAGGCACGTCTGGCCACTGCCGGGGAGGGAAGGAGCGACCTGCCCGCCCTCCCCCGGCTTCATCACATGAGTCTCACGTGTTGGACAACGCTCCGGCGGCTGCTAGGGAGCCCCAACCCCCAGCCCCAGCCCCAGCCCCCAGGTGTCTGCGGCTGCGGCCGTCTTTCCCCGAAGAGGGGGCGGCAGCGCGACCTGGGTCCTGCCCAGTTGGGTGGGGGGCGCGGAAGCTGGAAGGGACCGGGGAACTGGGGGAGGGGGAGAGTTGGTAACGTGGGCGAACCTGCCCCAGGGAAATGAAGTAAGTTCCCGTCTCCTGGGAGGGAACGGGGGAGGACGGATCCGCCCGCGTCTGACTCAAGCCGGGAGAGGAATATCCCCTTGCTCGCTCCAGCCCAGCCCTCTTCCTCCTCCCCCGCCCGGCCCGCTTGGAGGAACCAGCGCGCAGCGGAGGGAGTCGCCCGGCCCCCAGCCTTCCCCAGAGGCTGGGGTTTCTTTCCGTCCTGGCTTCCCTGCCCCCACCGCTCACCCTCGCGTCCAGGAATTGCCCGCCTTGGGGAGGGACCGAGGGGCGGGGCGGATGTCACCCCATGGGAAGCGGGCCGGCGGCCAGGCGCAGGGGCAGCTGAGGCTGCCGCCGAGCACGCCGCGCGCACCTGACCGCCGAGGATTGAGCCGAGGGCCCCTCGCTCCCCTGTAGCTCCGCTCCCGGGCACGGCCTGAGGGCGGGCGGGCACCCGGTGGCGCAGCCCCCTTCCTCCCGGCCGGTCAAGCACAGAAAGATACCGGGCGCGGTGCCCGGCGTCCCCTCCCTCCTCTGCCCCCTCGGGAGCACAGGCGCCCGGGTCGCTCCCCTCCGGCTGCGGCGTTACACAACCGCGGCGGCGGCGCCTGCCCTGCAGCAGCGCAGGGCGTGACGCTTCACGTGGCCGGGGCCCGGGCCGCTCTGCGTGGACGCGGGACGGAGACCCCGGGGACGTGGTGCGCCTGCCGCGATCCGCCCTCTCCCTGCCCGTTGGGAACTTCGGCGGCGCTGTTTGCGGTCAGCACCCCGGGCGGGAGGGATGAGAGAGACAAGAAGAAAGCCGCTGGTCATTCATGCAGTCGACACATGTTTAATGAGCCCCTACTCTGTGCTAGGCACTGTGCTTGTTCGTGGATCATCACTTATCCATGGTGATTCCTACATGGATCCGATCCTGCCCTTGATTTATCCTCTAGGAAGAGGGTAAATTGAGCAATGAAGGAAAGGCAGTCCTGGGAAAATTGTATCGAGGTCACTGGCTGACAGAGGGAAAAACAAACAACTTGTGTTGCTCTGTGTTTTGTTTTTAATTTGATACTAACCAAGATGCCTGGGTAGGGGAGCGGGGAGAAGCTAACCCAGAGCCCCGAGCCCGGGGCGGACAGACCTCCTCCGGCGGCCCAGATCTCAGCCATCTCACTCAGGCTGCCGCAGGGCCCCCCACCTCCCCCGGAGAAGTCCGGGCTCTGTGGCCTTCTAACTCAGCCGGGAGCAGGGAAAACAGCTGAAACTCCAGCCCCGCGGTGTGAGCAGCCCTGATACAGTCAGAGGAGGGAGCCGGTGGAAACGCATGACTAAAACAAGGCCGGGCTGGGGATTTCACTGACCTCTGCGCTCCCTGCCCTGCAAGGTCGGGGAGTTGAGAGATGACTGTAAGCCTTTCCCACGGCGCTTCGGGTCAGTCACCCCGCTGCTGAGTGACCTGGCGGTGGGAAGGCTTGAAAAAAATGGGGTCACAGCTGAGACGGGTGAAGAGTAGCCTCAGGTGCAGCTGGGGGGTCAGTGTTAACCGGCAGTGTCCTTAATGACCTAGAGAACTGGGATTCACGGTTGACCAAACTTCAGGTCGCCTTGGAGAGCTCCCACTTCCTGTTTATATTTCACAGGCGTCAAACTCATTAGCAAGTGTGAGAAATGCCTCTTTCCGACCTGCTAACTGGCAGGACCTCACTTCGGGGCTTACAGATCCCTCCCTGCCAGAATGCACTTTGGCTGGCCAAAGGCGGGGCCCGGAGCCCGCCCTGGAAACGTGTTTTCGATCTTGGGCGACCTGCTTCATTGTGCGGCTTAAGTAAGGAGGAAGACTTGTCCTGCCTGCGTCAAAACCACGCTTCCACCAGGAAATTAGCACTGGGAGAGGAAAGATACACACCCCCTCGGCTGACACCCCGCCCCATGGCAGGAGTGAACCCAAACCTTGCAGCTTTCATGGCTCATGGCTCATGACAACATCATTCTTAAACTTCTTTGAGTTTTATCAATGTATTTTGCCCTTACCTGCCGTACAACTGTAAATCACAAAATGTATGCATTTCCTACTTTTTATTTGTTCTACATGTACTCTCAAGCTTCAATAACTGTTCCCATCCTACCAGAGTTCCACTGTATCAGGATTTTAAAAACATCTGTTCTCTTCATAGCTTACGGCTTTAAAAAATAATAATAATAATTTGAACAAAACATTTATCTTTCCATCCTGGAGAATGTTACTATTTCAGTCTGTCATCTTTTGTAGTTTTTAAAAACCTTTCACATGTTAATTTCTTTGCTCCTCACTACCACCTTATAGGCAGATACTAGTATTAACTCATATTTATTGTTATTCAATGCCAGACCCTAAAATAGGCCCTAGGAATGTATGACATACCCTTTTTGGAAAATTGAGGCTCAAGGAGGCTAAATAACCTGCCCCAGTTTATATAGTCTGGGATTCAATCTGAGAAAAGCCCCCAGGTTTGTTGTACTCCAAAGCTGGTGCTCTTAATCACTGTACTTATGGTTGCCTGGTCGGGTTGTATGGGTTGTGCACTGCTCAACTCCAGGGGGAGCTATTCACGTTGCAGTCTGTGTGAGAGCACCCTCTGGAGTTGTGCAATGTGGCACTGAGCAGATGCACTGGGTAATCCTGCCATTTTCTGACCATCCCTGCTGCTTCGTCTTTTCTAAGTGAGGAGAGAACATAATTTTGTACAGTAAAAAGATGGGATCTTTCTTTTCTTTCTTTCTTATTGGGACAGCATCTTGGTGTCCTTACACTGGGTACTGAACCAGTCTATGCTGTTACAATGTATAGTAACTCCCGAGCCCTTCCAGTGCAAGAATTTAGAGCCCCAAGCTCTCCTATACATCCCCACAACTTGCTTGATCAGATATCACTTTTTACCTGCTTATGAAATTCAAAAATTTTTATCTCAGCTCACAGTAAGAGATAATTTTACATCATGTCTCAATATACACACATGTGTATGTTTATACACATCTTAAGTATATTTAAGCATAGAACAGCCAAGGCTTGGTTGGGCTATAGCAATAAGTGACCACTACTCTCTCTGTTGTACTCCTGAGTAACCATTGCTCTCTTAAAAAAAATAAATAAGCCCCTTAGAAGTCATCCGATGCATTTCAGACAAACATTTCACAGAACAATACTTCCCCCTTGCTATATGCATTCTGAGAGATATATATATTTAAGACGGAGTCTTGCTTTGTCACCAGGCTGGAGTGCACTGGCACAATCTCGGCTCACTGCAGCCTCTATCTCCGCCTCCCGAGTTCAAGTGATTCTCCTGCCTCAGCCTCCTTGGTATCTGGGACTACTGGTGTGCTCCACCACGCCTGGCTAATTTTTTGTATTTTTAGTAGAGATGGGGTTACACTATGTTGGCCAGGATGAGCTCGATCTCTTGGCCTCATCATCCACCTGTCTCAGGCTCCCAAAGTGATGGGATTATAGGCATGAACCACCATACTTGGCTGCATTCTGATATTTTCTAGTTTAGTCTCATCTGTTTTATTGAAAGAAAAATATTCAGGTCTTGACATACTAAGTTGATTTTACCACCCGCCAATGGATCATGACCTGAAATTTCAAAACTTGCCTTACTATAGAGATAGTGTTGTACTTTTGGCTTGGCCCCACCAGAAAGACATCAGTGGCATTTGCACACTTGATGATCTTCCAAATCAGTTATAAAAATGTTAAATAAAACTGCTGATCCTGGTTGGATTTAATGGTATAGAGGCTTCCATTCAGAAAAACATCTGTTAATTCCTACCTTTGTTCCCTAATTATAACTACCTTTCTCATTTTCTGCTTTTTTGAAAAATAACAGCATTTAATTCTTTAATTGAGAGGTAAACATAAAATACAGATCTTAAATGTTTGGTGCATGATTTTTTGTAAATGTATATCTATGTAGCCACTGCCCCACACAAGATACAGAACATTTTTGTCACCCCAGAAAGTTTCTTTATATCTTTTTCCAATCAATCCCCCAACCTGCACAATTACTTTCTGATTTCCATCACTATAGGTTAACTTTGTCCATTATTGAGATTCAGATAAATGAATGTACTCTTTGGAGTAAAGTTTCTGTCAAAATAGTTTTGAGATCCTGCCACATTGTCACATGCATTTGAATTTTGTATTTCATTGTGCATAAATAGCATAATTTATCTAGTTCCCTGTTAATGGATATTCAGGTTGCTTCCAGTATGGGGCTGTTACCAATGAGGCTGCTATCAATCTTCATGTACAAGTCTTTTTGTGAATGTATGTTCTCATGTATGTTGCATAAATATTAGGAGTAGAATTCTTGGGTCACAGATTAAATATATGTGTACTTTATTATAAATTGCCAAACAGATCTCCAAAGAGGTGTTACCCTCTTACAATACCAGTAACAATGTATGAGAATTCCAGCTGCTCCATATCCTCACTAACATTTAAGGTAGACAGATTTTTAAATTTTAGCCATTCTAATGGATATGAAATAATATTGTCATTTTAATTTGCATTTCCCTGATAACTAATGAAGTTGAGCACTTTTTCATGTGCTTCTTGGTCACTGGTATATCTTATTTTCTGAAGTATTTGTCCACATCTTTTGCTTAGTTTTTAAATTGGATTACTTACGTTTTTAATTGTTGTATATAGAAATACCATCCAATTTTCTATATTGACCTTGTATCCTGCAACCTTGCCATTATGTGGCTTGACTTTTTAGGAGTTTTTTATGTATTCTAATTACAAGTACTTTGTCAGAAACATGATTTTATTAATGATGTCCTTTATGAATAGAATTTTTAGTTTTGATAGAGTCCAATTTATCGATATTTTCTTTTATAGCTTGTGTGTGGGTCTTTACCACAAAATTTTGCATGACTCAAGTCAGAAAGATATTATATTTTTCTTTAGAAACTTTACAGATAAGATTTTTCTATTTAGGTCTGTGATCTGTCTCGAAATAATTTTTGTTTATGGAGTCAAGATTCAGTTTTATGTTTCAGCAATACTTAAAGAGACTTTCCCTTCACAATTGGATTGACTTCACCACTTTGTTGAAAATCAATCAACCATATATGTGTGGCTCTATTTATATACTTTCTGTTTTGTTCCATTAGTCTGTTTGTCTAGGTTTCACCAATACCACACTTTCTTGATTACTGGAGCTTTATAGAAATCTTGAAATTGGGTGGTGTAAATCCTCCAGCTTTGTTCTTTTTAAAGATTGTTTTGGCCAGGCATAGTGGCTCACTCCTGTAATACCAGCTCTCTGGGAGGCTGAGGTGGGCAGTTTACATGAGGTCAGGAGTTCGAGACCAGCCTGGCCAACGTGGTGAAACCCCATCTCTACTAAAAATACAAAAAATTAGCCAGGCGTGGTGGTGGGTGCCTGTAATCCCAGCTACTCAGGAGACTGAGGCAGGAGAATCGCTTGAACCCAGGAGGTGGAGGCTGCAGTGAGCCAAGATCGTGCCACTGCACTCCAGCCTCAGTGACAGAGTGAGACCATCTCAAAAAAAAAAAAAAAAGAAAGAAAAGAAAGATTGTTTTGACTATTTTAGGTTCTTTGCATTACCATATGCATTTTAGATTCAGCTTTTTTCTTTCTTCCAAGAAGCTTGCTAGGATTTCTATAGGAATTGCATCAAATCTATAGATGAGGTTAGGAAAAATGAACATTTAAACAATATTATGCCTTCTTATCTATGAATATGGTATAGCTTTCCATTTTTTTATGTCTTCTTCATTTCTTTCAGCAATTTTTGCAGTTTTCCGTGGAGAGGTCTTACACATCTTTTGTTGGATCTGTTCTTAGCTATTTCATATTTTTTGGTGTGTCTGTAAATTTTAAAACATTTCCCAGTTGTTTATTGAGTGTATATAGAAATACAGTCAACTTCTGTATCTACAACCTTGCTAAATTCATTTATTAGTTTGAGTAGTATTTTTGGTAGGGTTCTTCACATACACAAACATGTTGCTTGTGAATAATGACAGCTTTACTTCTTTTCTGATCTTTCAAAAAAATTTTTGCCTTAATACTTTATCAGGATAATGCTGGTCTCATAAAACAAATTTGGAAATATTACTTCTTTTCTGAAGAAGCTTGTGTAGGGTTGGTACTGTTTCTTTCTTAAATGGAGAAGCCACCTGAGCCTGAAGTTTTCCTTGGGGGAAGGTTTTTTTTTTTTTTTTACTATGAATATAATTTTATTTACAGGTATTAGGCTATTTAGTTTTTAATTTCTTCTTTGATTAGTTTTGTTCATTTGTGCTTTTCAAGAAATTTGTCTATTTCCCTTAAATTTGACAATATATGAATAGAAAGTTTTATCGATTTCAATGTTTATACAGTCAGTAGTGATAAACTCCTTTTCACTACTTTTGAAAATTTTTGTTTATGTATTTTTCTTGATTATCTTGCTAAGGGGCCTATCAATTTCATTAAACTTTACAAAGATCTAAATTTTAATATTACTGATTTTCTCTATTGTTTGTTCATCCTATATTTCATTAATTTTCTGAGTTTTTTTCCTTTTTTCTACCTATTTTGGATTTAATTTGCTTGACTTTTTCTAGTTTCCTGTGATGCAAGGTAATGTGATTTTAAATCTTTTTTCTTATTACTTACTTTTAATAGGGCATTTAAAACTAAAAATTTTTCATGGCATCCCATAATGTTTGGTATGTTTATTTTCCTTATCATTTAAGTCAAAATGTATTCTAATTTTTTTGTAATTGTTCATTGATTTGTAAGTCCTTTAGAAGAATGCTGCTTAATTTCCAAATATTTATGAATTTTCCAGGTAACTTTTTATTTTTCTTTTAAAATAATTTTAGGCTGGGTAATGTGGCTCATGTCTGCAGTCCTAGCACTTTGGGAGGCCATGGTGGACAGATTGCTTAAGCTCAGGAGTTTGAGAACAGCCTAGGCAACATGGTGAAACCCTGTTTCTAAAAAAATTTTAAAAATTAGTCAGGTGTGTTGGCATGCACCTATAGTCCCAGCTACTCAGGAGGCTGAAGTGAGAGGATCACTTGAGCCCAGGAGGCAGAAGTTGCAGTGAGCTGAGATCATGCCACTACACTCCAGCCTGGGTGACAGAGCTAGACCCTGTCTCAAATAATAATAATAATAGCATAGGAAATTACAAGCATCATACAGAGAATTTCCAGATACCTTCGCTTAGTTTCCCCCAATGTTATATAGGCCAGGCATGGTGGCTTATGCCTGTAATCTCAGCACTTTGGGAGGTCAAGGCAGGAGGCTCACTTGAGGCCAGGAATTTGACACCCACCTGGGCAACATACAGGCCTTGTCTCTATATTTAAAAATTAAATACTAAAAAGTTTTAAGAATGTTATGTAAATAGAATCACATAGTATATAACCTTTGAGATGGACTTTGTTTCACTCAGTATAATTCTCTTGAGATTTATCCAAGTGGTTTTATGTGTCAATAGTAAGTTTCTCTTTTATCATTGAGGAGTATTCCACGATATCGAATTATGTACCATAATTTGTTTACTTATTCACCCGCTGAAAGACATTTGAATTGTTCTGATTTTGGGCTACTACAAACAAACCTGCTATGAAAATTTATTTACACATTTTTGTGTGCATGTAAGTTTTCTGTTCTCTGAGATAAATGCCCAAGATGTAATTATTAGGTCATTTTATAATGTAGGTTTTAAGAGACTGATAAACTATTTGCCAGCATAGCGGTACCATTTTGTAGTCCCAATTGCAATGCATGAGAGAGTTAGTTTCTCTGCATCCC
Organism: Plecturocebus donacophilus; assembly: GCA_004027715.1. NCBI lineage: Eukaryota > Metazoa > Chordata > Mammalia > Primates > Pitheciidae > Plecturocebus > Plecturocebus donacophilus. Next base: position 11,038 of record PVKP010001502.1, on the reverse strand, counting down.
TACTAGCATTTTGTACTGTCATTATTTTTAATTTTAGATGTTTAAATAGGTGTGTAGTGCCAGGTAACCTTCAATTATTGATTTCTAATTTATTACTATTTGGTCAGAAGATACACTCTATTAGATTTTAATTTTTTGTTTTTGTTGTTCAGACAGGGTCTCACTTGTTGCCCAGGCTGAGTGTGGTGGTACAATCATGGCCTCAGACTTCCAAGTGGCTGGGACTACAGGCATGTGCTACTGTGCCCAGCTAATTTTGTTATTTTTTGTAGAGATGGGATCTCATTATATTCCTCAGGCTGGTCTTGAACTCCTGGACGCAAGCAATCCTCCCGCTTCAGCCTACCAAAGTGCTGGGATTACAGATGTGAACTACCACGCCCAGCCAGATTTTAATTTTTAACAGTTATTAAAACATCTTTCATTGTCCAGCATGTAGTCCATCTTAATGAATGTTTTACGTGAGTTCAAATACAAACAAATGCGTATTCTACATTTGTTTGGTATAATATTTTATAAAATCAGTTGAATCAAATTGGTTGATAGTGTTGCTCAAATATGTATCTTTATTGATCTTTTATCTATTTGTCCTATCAATTACTGAGACAAGTACATTAAAATCACTCCAACTATGATTGTAGATTTGTCCTTTTTTTTTTTTTTTTTTAGACAGAATCTCACTCTCTCACCTAGCCTGGGGTACAGTGGTGCAATTACAACTCACTGTAACATCAAACTCCTAGGCTCAAGCAATCCTGCCACCTCAATCTCCCAGCTAGTTGGGACTACAGGCATGTACCACCATTCACAGTTAATGTCTTTTTATGTTTTGTAGAGATAGTCTCACTGTATTGCTCAGGCTGGTCTTGAACTCCTAGCGTCAAGTAGGAGTCTCCCACCTCAGCCTTCCAAAGTACTGGGATTACAGTGTGAGCCACCACACCCAGCCAGTTTGTCCATTTCTGTCAAATTTTGCTTTTGCATTTTGGAACTCTATTCTTAATTGCATACACGTGATTGATAGATCCTCTTGATGAGTTTTTCTTTTATCATTAATATTTTTCCTCTATATCTCTAGTGATATAATTAATTTGAAGTCTATCTTAATATAACCACCCTGCTTTTTTATACTTAATGTTTGTGTGGTATACTTGATCTACCCTTATGCTTTCAAACTATGTCTTTTTATATTGTATTTATTTTATTTTGTTTTTTAGAGATAGGGTCTCACACTGTTGTACAAGCTGAGTGCAGTGGTGAGATCACAGCTCACTGTAACCTTGAACTCCTGGCCTCAGCCTCACAAGTAGTGGGACTTCAGGCAGATCTCATCACTCCTGTCTAAGTTTTAATTTTTTTGTAGAAATGGGGGTCTTGCTACATTGCCTAGGCTGGTCTCAAACTCCTGGCCTCAAGCAGTTCTCCTGCCTTGACCTCAAAGTGCTGAGACTACAGGCATGAGCCACTGTACCTGGCCTTAATCTATGTCCTTACAATTTTGTACTTGTCAACAGCATATTGTTGGATCTTGCTTTTATATCAATCTGACAATCTCTGCCTTTTAATTGAAGTGTTTAATATGTTTATACTTGATATAATTACTGATCTGAGTTAATTCTCCCATATTGGTATCTATTTTCTACTTATTCCTTTTATTCTTTGTTTCTGTTTCTATTTTCTTGCCTCATTTTTGGTATACTGAATTCTTTTTAATTAATTTTTTTTTTTTTTTTTTTGAAATGGGGTTGAGCTGTGTTGCCCAGGCTGATCTTGAACTCCTAGCCTCAAGTGATACTCCCACCTCAGCTTCCCAGAGTCTTGGGATTATAGGTGTGAGCCACTGTACCCAGCCCATATTGCTTTTGTTTTTTTTTTGAGACAGAGTCTTACTGTCACCTAGGCTGGAGTGCAGTGGCACAGTCTCTGCTCACTGCAACCTCCACCTCCTGGTTTCAAGCAATTCACATGCCTCAGCCTCCCCAGTAGCTGGGATTACAAGTATGCACCACCACACCCAGCTAATTCTTCCTATTTGTATTAGAGATGGGGTTTTACTGTGTTGGCCAGGCTAGGGCTCGAACTCCTGGCCTCAAGTGATCTGCCCACCTCAGCCTTCCAAAGTGCTGGGATTGCAGGCATGAGCCACAACATCTGGCCCCATATTGCATTTTTTAATCATTCCATTTTATCTCTTGTTTTTAGCTATGTTTCTTCATGGTTTCTGAGTGGCTGTTCTAGAGCAGTGGTTCTTTTGTTTTGTTTTGTCCTTTTTTTTTTTTTTTTTTTACAGCAGCAGTTCTTAAACTTCATGTACATTAGAAACACCTAGTGCTTTTATTAAACTATAGATTTCTGGTCCATACTCAGCTCCTTATTTAGTAAGTCCATGATATTGCTCAAAAATATGCATATCTAGTAAGTTCTCAGATGATCCTGGTGATATATATCTGGTAACTACACTTTGAGAACCACTGCTCTAGAAATTATTCTCTGCATATACTGTCAAATAGGATACTAAAAAAATATCATACAACTTCACAGATAGTGCAAGAACTTTACAACAGTATAATTCTATTTCTTCCCCCACCAACCTGTTATGCTCTTGTTATCTGACATTTTACTCTATTCTCAAATATGTAATAAACCTCACAATACATTGGGGTTTTTGTTTTTTTTTTTGCTTTAAACAGTCACTTATCTTTTCAAATATTATATTCACACACATAGATAAATAGAAACAGAGATATAAAAATATTTCTTTGTAAAAGGCCTTTAACATTTATCTTTTTTTTTTTTTTTTTTTGAGATGAAGTTTTGCTCTTGTTGCCCAGGCTGGAGTGCAGTGGCACAATCACAGCTCACCACAACCTCTGCCTCCCAGGTTCAAGCAAGTCTCCTGCCTCAGCTTCCCAAGTGACTGGGATTACAGGCATGTGCCACCATGCCTGGCTAATTTTTGTATTTTTAGAAGAGACAGGGTTTCTCCATGTTGGTCAGGTTGGTCTCAAACTCCTGACCTCAGGTCAACTACCCACCTCAGCTTCCCAAAGTGCTAGGGTTACGGGTGTGAGCCACTGAGCCCAGCCTTTATTTATTTTTTTAGATGGAGTCTCTCTCTGTCACCCAGACTGGAGTGCAGTGGCATGATCTCAGCTTACTGCAAACTCCACCTCCTGGGTTCAAGTGATTCTCCTGCCTTAGCTGCCTGGATAGCTGAGATTACAGGCACACATCACCATGCCCAGCTAATTTTTATATTTTTAGTAGAGATGGGATTTCATCATCTTGGCCAGACTGGTGTTGAACTCGTGACCTCAAGTGATCTACCTGCCTTGGCCTCCCAAAATGTTGGGATTACAGGCATGAGCCACCATGCCTGCTCTGTCCATTTTTTAAAACCCTTTCTGGGAGTCTTAAATTCTTCCTACAGATCTGGGTTTCCTTCTGCTATTTTTTCTGTTCAGTCTGAAAAACTTATGTCAGCTTTTCCTGTAGCATGAGTCCACTGGAGATAAATTTTCTCAATTTTTACCTGTCTGAAAATGACTTTATTTCATCTTCATTTTTAAATATGTATATTTAAAATGAAGGGTATAGAATTCTAGTTTGATTTTCTTTCAACCCTTTAAAGATGTTCTATTGTCTCTGGTCTTCATTGATTCCAGTGAAAAGTCATCTGTTATTTGAATCATTATTCTCTTATATTTATGTCTTTTTTCCCCTTTGATTGCTTTCCAGATTTACCACTTATCACTGCCTTTCAGCAGTTTGGCTATGATTTGTTTAGGTGCTGCTTTTTCCATATTTATTCTCTTTGTGGGTGTGTTAAGGTTCTTGGTTCTCCTCCCACCCCCAACCCTCCCCTGACACACAACATGGATGTAGAACTTCTTGGTTCTATGAGTTGATATCTTTAATCAATTTTCATAAGTCTTGACCAATAAAGCTTTAATGATTTCTTCTGCCATGCTGTCCCTGTTCTCTTATTTTTGGGATTCCATTTGCACATATGTTGGGTTGTTTGAAATTAACCCAAATACTGTCAGATGCTCAGTTTCCTCTGCTGTTGAGTCTGCTACTAAGCTGCTACTAATGAATTTATTTTTGATATTGTGTTTTTCATTTTTAGCATTTCCATATGGTTCTTTTTTTCTAGTTTCCACCACTTTTTTGAAATTCCCCATCTCTTCATGAATGTTGTCCTCTTTTCTATGAGGTCCTTTAACATTTTTATATTATAGATATTTTTTATTTTAATATCTCAGTCTGATAATTTAAACTTTTAAGCTAGCTCTGGATCTGATTCTATTGATTCTTTTCTATCTTAACCATGAGACATATTTTCTTGCTTTTTCACAGATCTTGAAATTTTTTATTGCATACTGAATTATTTGCATGAAAGAAAAATAGAATGAATACAAAATAAATCATGTTTACCTTCAAAAACAGAAAAGAGCAAACCCCTTCTGCAAGGAGCTGAGTCTGTGTGATCTGTAATTGATCTGGGTCTGGGCATTGTTGTACCTTTAGTTTAATTCAGTTCACAACTGTTTTCAACGTTTTGAGGGTAGGATTAGGACTTTATCTTCAGCAGAGCTCGTGAGATTCTTGAGATAGGCCTGTATTTCAAAAGTGAGCTGACAGGCTTCAGAACTGTGGGAGATCACAGCCTGCTTTACAGCCCAGCTGATAGCTCTTTGATTTCTCCTTGCCCTTTGCTCCCTCCCGCTTTCTGTATCTCTGGAGAACTCTTTCAGCCCTTTTGCTCCTCACTGGCCCCAGCAACTTCCTAGAGTCTATGAAGACCCAAAATGTCCATAGGAGTTTCCCCTAGCCCTTCTTTCCTGCCCCCAGCTTTGGCGAACTATTCCCAGCATGATGTGAGGACTCCCAGGAAAGAGGAGGCAGGCAGGTGCAGACTCCCTCTGCGGCTGGGGCTCCTCCGCCCACAGGCAGCCATTCCAAGCTTGTTAAAATTGCAGCTGACTTCTCATCCCTGCTGTTCACAGACTCATCTTCCGTCTGCCATTCCCCTAGAGGTGACAATGACCATGAGTCTCTCCTCTCCTATGCAGAGCTTGTCACTTTGTCGAGTTTGGTTCATTTTGGTTTCTTTGTACCCTCTGTTCTCTGATGAGTTTTTAAAATCAGTGATTATTTTGAACTTACTTGTTTTGTTTCAGTCATTAGAGTGAGAATAGTCTCAGGTAACTCTATACATCTGGTAGAAATCCCCCAGCTAACTGCCTCTTACTAGCAAAGAAAAGGTATGTAGGAATCAGAGGAAGCAATCAGTCACATAGGAATTGAAAATGTTAAAGCTGAAACTCGTGCAGAGATTTTTAAAAAATAGAGGATGGCAAAGGTTTACGTCATAGTCTATCAAACAAGTGCTGAAGTGCTAATCACACACACACACACCACACACACACGCTTGCCCAAAGACTAAGGCAAAGAAGAGATGATCCGTGCACCTTGCAAGTAACATTTATTTTCTGAGATTGGATAGAATGCATAGTGCACTAAAATGTGTTGTCTTTTATTTGGGTGATTGCCCACTTCCTACTCTGTCTCTTAGGGTAGCGAGTCTCACCTTTTATTCTGCATCTGAATCACCTGGGCAACTTGTTAAAATTCACATTCTCTCTTAGTAGGCCTGGGGTGGGCTTGAGATTCTATATACATTTCTAACAATTAAATAATGCTAATTGTATATGACCAGCGAGGTCCTAGAGTATGTACACCTTTATTTTTAGGTAGGTCATAGCAATGGAACTTAATCATTTGTGCTAAGGAACTTAATCATTTCCTTTACAGTATAAAGGAAACAGAAAAGATTTAAACTGAATTAACTAAATAAAATCAACAATCCAAAACTCTCAAGAAGTAGCTAGAATGTGGTTCATAGTCATGCAAGGTGCAGAGAAAAGTGACATTTCAGTGTTGAGGAAATCTAGTGAGAGGCAGACCTATAATTCATCAAACTGGCTTCTCTGGGGGTGCTTTAAGTTTTTCTTGAAGCAGGTAACTGCCATTCTGGGAGCTGGGGCTGGAGCTGGCATTCATTGCCATTCAGAACCAGGCCTTTGACAGCTCTGCTCTCTCACATCCGCCTGAGGGCATCAAGCACCGGTTCAGTAGGGAAGGAAGGTTGGGGAATGGCTGTGGGAAGAGAGGTTGGGTAACATTACGGAGATGCCAAAAATCTGGCTATTTAAGACAGTGTTCACAGCACCGACAATTGCAGAAAACATTCATCGAGTGGTTATAAATTAGCAGTTGAATCCCACTATCCTCTTTTTCAACTGCCAAATATGTTTGTTTTTCACCAGAAGAGACTTAGTGACTGGAATTTTGTAATTGTGATATTAGCTATTGGTCCTGCATTCATCACAGAACTAATTAATGCGTCTGTAGAAAATAAATTCCGCATCATTTTCTGGGCTTAGCTAGGCAGTACGAATTTCAAACAGAGGTGACTAGCGCACAGGTCACCTTGTTAGAAAAAGAGCAGGGAAAAATCTGGGAAATGATTACAAATCCACTAAAGGTAAAGATTTAATTTAATACAATTTTACTACTCAGAGAAACACAGAGGAAAGTAAAGTTTTAGTGACGTTTAATTAAAGAATTTTAAAGATTGAATTCATTTATTTAATCAAAAACATTTACTGAGGGTTTTCTATCTATCTACCAAACATGCTATATGAACAAAATTTTCATGATTGTATTCTCATGGATCTTGCCATATTATTACTTTGAAGCATGTGAGTAACTTGAACTAGGCTAACAGATTATTGTATGCTATTCCTATAGGGCAACTGTTTATTGAATAGACAGGAATTCTTCAAAATTATCATGTTCTCTGCATACAGACAAGGACATTTTAACTGGAAAATAATGTGTTCTTTTAAGTACTTACACCAAGTTTATTCAGTCATTACTGGCACTATTAGTTTTCTTATTTTCTCTCTGTCTCTCTCTCTTTTTTTGAGACAGAGTCTCACTCTGTTGCCCAGGCTGGAGTGCAGTGGTGCGATCTCGGCTCACTGCAACCTCTGCCTCCTGGGTTTAAGCAATTCTTGTGCCTCAGCCTCCTGAGTAGTTGGGATTACAGGCACCCGCCACCACACCAAGCTAGTTTTTGTATTTTTAGTGTAGACAGGATTTCACCATGTTGGCCAGGCTGGTCTCAAACTCTTGACCTCAAGTGATCATCCCACCTCGGCCTTCTAAAGTGCTGAGATTACAGGCATGAACCACTGTGCCCAGCCACTATTAGTTTTCTTGAGCACAGCATCCCTTTCTTACTTAAAGGCTCAGTTTGCTCAGCTGTAAAATGGGCTAACAATGGTATCTACTCCCTAGCATCATTGTCAGGATGAGATTAAATTATCTGTTTAAAATACTTATCACAGTTCCTAGCATATGGTGATGTCTTAATTAAGGTTTGTTAATATTTATTTTTATTAGTAGAATGTCAGTAATTGCTTAGCATACCTGAGTGTATAGTCACATAGATGTAATTTGCACATCAGTAGCACAACCAGAATTTATTCTGTAGAATGTGCTAAAGGTGAACTAAGCTTCTAAGACTGAATGGTTCTTGTTGATTGTTTTTTGGGACCAGCAGCAAAGAAACAATTCAAGAGTCGGGAACTTTTTGTCCAGAAAAAGGCAAAATTGACCTTCCCCAGAGTGGTTAAGTTGCTCAGAATAATCTCTTTTTTTTTTTTTTAACAAACGAAGAAAATTTAAGTTTTATTTTTTACCATAGGAAGGAATGAATGAATGGCATTCACAGCAACATGGATGAGATTAGAGACCATTATTCTAAATGAAGTAACTCAGGAACGGAAAACCAAACATTGTATGTTCTCATTCACAAGTGGGAGCTCAGCTATGAGGATGCAAAGGCATAAGAATGACACAATGGACTTTGAGGACTCGGGGCGGGGGGGAAGGTGGGAAGGGGGTGAGGGGTAAAAGGCTACAAATTGGGTTCAGTGTATACCGCTTGGGAGATGGGTGCACCAAAATCTCACAAATCATCACTAAAGAATTTATTCATATAACCAAATATCACTTGTTCCTCAAAAACCTATGGAAATAAAATATTTAAAAACAAACAAGCTATGCACCAACCACCTTGGGCACACGTCCTCTGGAGATGTTCACAACTTTGTGGATTTGTCTACCTGGTGCTAAAACTTTTGAACAGTTCAAACAACTGGCCAGTATTTTTTTAAAAAAGCTATTTGACAGATAAGCCTGGTTGGTTAAGACTTGTGAACTCATGGCCAGCTGTGCACATGGACTTTGCCTGGATGTATCTTTCAGTACGCTTTAGCAATAATAAAGATTTGTGATAAGAGTACCAAAGAAAAATAGACAAGTTGTATTTAATAAAGCTCCATGTCATAATGGCTTAACAAATATCGTATGAACTCCTGGCAAAATGGCACTTAAAAAAGTTATCCAGAACCACTCAGATTATACAGTGTAACTCTTGATTACTACAGGAGATTGTATATTCATTCATTCATTCAACAAAGACTTAAGTGTTGTATTAGTTAGCTCCAGGTGCCATAGCAAAATGCAGTAGATGGCATGGCTTAAACAAAAGGAATTTATCTTCTCACTGGAGGCTGCAAGTTGAGATCAGGGCACCAGCATGGCTGGGTTCTGGTGTGGGCCGTGTTCCTGGCTTGCAGTCAGCTGCCTTCTCCTTGTGTTCTCACAATCAGAGGAACACTCTGGTGTCACTAATGTCATGATGAGGGGACCTCCCTCAGGACTTTCCCTAAACCCAGTCACTTCCCAAACATCCCATCTTCAGACACCATCACATTAGGGGTTGGGGCTTCAACATTAGGATTTGTGGGAGGACACAGATTAATCCATAGTAAATGCCTTCCTGTGCTTGGCATCGTGTACTGGAAAAATAAACCCAGTCTCAATGCTCCTGGAGGGGAGAAACGGACAACACATGAATAAAGAAAATCAATTTCTGAACAGGATGGCTGTCATGAGGGAAATAAACGAGGTAGTGAGATAGAAAATAACGGGGCAGGAGGTGAGGAGGCCACAAGGCCCTTCTGATGTTGGAACACTTAGGCTGAGACCCAAGGAATGAAAGGAGCGAGCCAGAAAAGCCAGGATTGGGGCATTCCAGGAGGAAGGACAGCAAGGACAAAGCCTCTGAGTGGGAGAGAGCTTGGCGTATTCTCAGACCAGATACAAGACCAGTGTAATTTGAGGGTCATGACTGTAGGGCTAGTGACACAGACGAGATTGTAGTGGTAGCCAAGGGCTGAATTATCTGTAGGTTTGTTAATAGTAATACCTGGGTGGTTTTTGGTACATTGGCACTTGTTATAAGTTAAACTCAATTGCCTTCAATACTCCACAATGTGTGTTGATCATCTCACTCAATTCACTTTACCTACAGGAATATCCTTTGAAACCAAGACACTTCACTACCTATGGTCATTCAGGAAGACTCAAGAAGGGGAAGATAGCATCTCCAGCATGGGAGAAGTTAAACCAAGTTAATTCATTACCTGGAGCAGGTTTTCATTATTATAGTAAAAATGAATTCTTAGACCACCTGACACAACACTGAAATCAGCTGGGGATGACCAGCCATGCACCATGCTGTGATCAACTGAAAACAGAGCCTTTTGGACTGGAGACTTGACCCTCGAGAGAGAATTCAGTGTGACTCACTAGAACTAAGGCAGTAAATTAGCCCACATGGTGATGAAAACCCAAGCTGTTTTCCTCCTATAACCAAGCCAAGTTTCCCACTCCTCATCCAGTACAAAAGAGCTTTCGTCCTGGCAGAAGAACTCGAGGAGGTCTTTGTATACAGCCCTGATGTTATGCCAACAGCATCTTGGAAAGGTACAAAATATTTGCTTCATGGAGCTTTTGGTAAGTTTAATGGTTTCCCCCAATATCCCTGAGTGTTTAGAAGTAGAATACAAGGTTCTCCTCATCCAGAAAGGAACTGTAAGTCCTCTCCTCTGCTTTTGTGTGTTATAGTACAAGGGTTCCAAAAAGGCATGCAAAGATAAAAGCATGAACAGTGTGGAAAATTAGCAGCTTTTGAGCTCCAGTGTCTACAGTTTGGAGGGTAAGGTTTACCTTCCAACCTGCATCCATCTATGAGAATACATGGATCCTCACAGATTCAACCACTTGATTGTAGAAACTATTGAATGTATTACAGACATTTTTTTTTTTTTTAGAAAAAGAGAGAAAAGGAGAAAGAAAAAAAGAAACAGCAAAAGAAAGAAAAAAAAGAATGAAAGAGAGAAAGAAAGAGGACGAGAAAGAGGGAGAGAGATTGGGATTCTTGTTTTATTGCCGAGGCTAGAATGCAGTCTAAAAATGGGTATTAAAAACCTCTTTTATGCCAATGATTGTGCTTAACAATGGAGACAGGAAGGAATAGGGGATGAAAATAACAAATAAGCAGCCAACCAATATTTTATTTAAACCTATGAAATGCTATGCAATTGCTGAGGAGTGATTTACTTCCAATTATGTGGTCACTTTTAAAATAGGTATAATGCGATACTGAGAAAAATGTATGTTTTGTGGATTTGGGGAGGAGGGTTCTGTAAATATTTGTTAAGTCTAGTTGTTCCAGGTCTGAGTTCAAGTCCTGGATATCCTTGCTAATTTTCTATCTCGTTGATCTGTCTAATATTGACGGTGTAATGTTAAAGTCTCCCACCATTATTGTGTGGGAGTCTAAGTCTCTTTGTAAGTCATTAAGAACTTGCCCTATGTATCTGGGTGCTCCTGTAATGGGTGCATATATATTTAGGGTCGTTAGCTCTTCTTGTTGCATTGATCCTTTCACCACCATGTAATATCCCTCTTTGTTTCTTGTGTTCTTTGTTGTTTTAAAGTCTGTTTTATCAGAGACGAAAATCACAGCTTCTGGTAATGCTGACTGGCTGTTTTGCCCATTAGTTGATGTAGATTCTTCATTATGGTGATGCTCTTTACCTTTTGGTATGTTTTT